>JASAMX010010044.1:0-36602 GCA_030248175.1 Microlaimidae sp. YZB2_3 | reverse complement strand
CTTGTTCTTCGTTCGTCACGTATTGCTCTGTAGCTGTTCGATTTCGGAGGCCACTGAGGTTTTTCTGGTATTATGCGCCATCTCTAAGTATTGTCTATGTTGCGGAGCCGTGTGGCGAATGTCGAATATTTTTGGCAGATCTTCCAGTTCCGATTTGTCGCCTTCTGAATAGTCGTTGTCCACCACGAATTTAACGTAAGTGGGTAAAAACCTTAGTACTTGGGTACGTAACCGTAATCTTTATTTTGGAATTATTTTAACACCACAACACAGTTAAAATTCCTGGTTTTTTTCTTTCGAAACTTTATCATTCCTTGTTGACTGTGGGTTATGTGCTTTATATCTGTTCTGTATCTATAATAAAAAATAACACGGGTTGCAAATACGTTTTCCAATTGCTCTGCATGGTTTTTCAAAGTTCAAAAAATCCTAACGAGCTTCCAATCTGATAGGAAAAAGTAAGATTGAGATAAAATTAGTAGACAAGGCAAAGTGGTAGTCAAAGTGTGTTGACAATCGCCCAATTTGTGTTTGATCAGTAGTAATCCCCGGAACTTTGAATTCCAAAACGGAGCTATGTTTTTCGGAGCTCCAGTGCAACCTTCGGAGCTCCGCTCTCCATATTTTTATACGAATATTAAAGTTAAAAGTTAAAAACAAATTTATATATTTAAAAGTTTCTATCTTCATTTAAAACATTTAAAAAGGCTTCAAGACATCAAATCATTAAAAATTTAAATTTTTAGTGATAAAACTTCAAGCTTTCGGAATTTAATTCTCAAAATTATATCCGATTAAAACTTACACGAAGTAAAAACCAGCGAAAAAAAAGAGTCTTCTTGATTAAAACTTTATTACTATACTTGCAAAAGTCTTGATTTTTAAATATTTTAAGTAAAAAAAGTTTAAAAGTATATAAAAAAAAGTAAAGGTAACAATAAGTCTTAGTTTTAAAAAAAATATAATTAAATTATAATTTTGAAATTTAATATTTGTTATTGTGTTTTCTAGAGTTCAATAAAATAAAAAAATAATTCTTACAGCCTTACAGTAAAATAATAATAATATTGAAATAATAATATTGAAAAAAATTGGAAATTAAAGGTGCGATACAGAGTCAAACTTTTTACTTTGATTTCGATGATTTTTTGGGAAAACTTTATAATTGTGCCCCCAATAGCCCACAAATTTTTTTCGTCAAAATATCCCTGGTGGTTCAGGAGATATGACTTACCAAAAATGTTTTTTTATAATTTTGCATTTGAAGGATTGCTCAATGTACAGTCCCGCGCTAAAGTAGCTTCCTATTGGAACGCGTCGCGCGGCCTGAAGATTAAAAGAGGACGCAGGTGGAGCGCGCGTTCCACGAGTCTCGCGGGTTTTTCAAATTCTTGGGACGCGGCTCAGGCCGCGTTTCATGAAGCGCGACGCGCGTTGCAGCAACCCGCAGGACGCGTTCCAGCAACCCGCGGGACGCGGGACGCGGGACGCAGGACGTGTTCCACAGACTTTAACTTGTGGTAAGCGGCATGATTAAAGATTTAAGATCCGTGGGAAAGATCTTTTGGAGCTAAGCCGTAAACCGCGGGGCGCGGTAGGACGCGTTCCAGAATCCGCAGACGGGCTCCAAAACCCGCCAAGCTGACAGAATAAAAAATACTCCAAAAGAAAATAACTCATGATTTTCTTTCTTTTTTCTCAAAAAATCATAGACTATTTACGTTTAAAGAATATGTTTAAATGTGTCAAACTATTTAAGCGTATATATGAAGCCTAGTACTTAGCATGATGCATATTATATAAGGTTATTTTTTAATAAAAATTTAATGTCTAAACAAGATTGCATTTTTTTACTTGTTTAATACTAAGTAAAGAAAGAATTTATTTAATTTATTGTACAGTTGTCATTAAACCAGTTACCATAATATCATAAGACAGTGTAGCAAGCCCAATCATAAAATAAAAACTTATTTTTTAATAAAAAAAACTGATCGTATTGCAATAATTAACAAAATAAAAATAAATAGAATTTTCATAAAATCGTAAAACTTTAACAGAATTTATTTTCACTGTAGTTTGTTTTTATTTTAGGGGTCAGAAATAGGTTAGAAACTAGCCTTAAAAAATGCTTTAAGAATAGAGCAGGAATAAGGGGCGATTTTTCATCGGGCGTATGTTTATACAGAAAAGTTGTGGACTAGTCTGAGACGGACATTATGTGGACTATAGAAAATTTGGATTTGGTTTGGGCAGCTGCTCACTAAATAAATCTTTCTACCATATGATAATGATTTGTTTATACATTTATCTAATTACACAGCACTGCTGCATTTTTTTAGTTTGATGAAATGTAAATTGAAAAAATCATACTCACAGCAATTTTTGACAAGCGCGAAATCGCCACTTTTTCAATTTGAAGGTTATATTTGAATGTGTAAAAAACAACTATAAATTTAAAAAAGTGGCGATTTCGCGCTTGTCAAAGATTGTTGTGAGTACAATTTTTTCAATTGACATTTCATCAAACTAAAAAAAATGGAACAGTGCTGTGTGATTGGATAAATGTATAAACAAATCATTATCATATGGTAGAAATTTTCATTTAGTGAGCAGCTGCCCAAACCAGATGCAAATTTTTGATAGTCCACATAATGTCCATCTCAGACTAGTCCACATCTTTTCTGTCTAAACATACGCCCGGGGAAAAATAGCCCCTTTTTCCTGCTCTATTCTTAGAGCATTTTTCAAGGCTAGTCTACCAGTTTTTTTGAATTAAATTAAAAATAGCCTAATAAACTATAGTTTTAGCTGCGCAATGACATATGTTTATAATCATTCCGTGGCCGAGATATACTTTTTTAAATAAAAAATAATAAGAAGAAGATGATGAATTTAAATTACAAAATTTACCCACGTTGTTTAATTATTATTAGTGCGGTGCAGTGGCGCTCCAAACAGAGTTTACCTACGTTCTCTAAATATAGTTGGCGCGATGCCGTGCGCCAATGATTGCAATTATAATTCTAAAGTAAAAATAATAATAATAAGAAGATGATTAACATGAAATACAAACTTTACTCACGTTTTCTAAATATAGTTGGCGCGGTGCGGTTGGTTAAATTGCAGTGTTGCACCCCCTCACCACCGATGATTACCTACCAGCGCGTGGCGTTCCCGCGCCACCGACGCTTATTATTATTTTTTTAATATAAATAAAACTTTGAATTAATTTTTTCATCAGTAATGCAAGAACTAAAAAAAGTACTCTGTTGTTTTCGTCGATTTCCGCGCGGTTGAAGCAGATGGCGCTGGGAATTGGTTCCGTTTCTGCCACCAATTAAAACCGGTCTTCTTTTTTTTGTGCGGTTTTTATGAGGGGATGTTGGTTGTCTGCTCTGTACAATCCGTATTGTTGCCAAAAGGCTGTTATTGTGCGGTTGGGAGTTTTTATTTGTCGATTTTTCAAATTTTTTATTTTGATCAATAAATCGATAACAAGGGCCTAAATCAAAAAAGTGCTTCCTAAGAAAGTTGCTTAATTTCTTCTTCTTTCTTATGAGCCCATGTTTATTTTTGATTAATCAGTAACGAATGAGGAATATCGCTTTTAAGGATGGAGCGTTGGAATAATAATAATAATAATAATAATAATAATAATAATAATAATAATAATAATAATAATAATAATAATAATAATAATAATAATAATAATAATAATAATAATAATAATAATAATAATAATAATAATAATAATAATAATAATAATAATAATAATAATAATAATAATAATAATAATAATAATAATAATAATAATAATAATAATAATAATAATAATAATAATAATAATAATAATAATAATAATAATAATAATAATAATAATAATAATAATAATAATAATAATAATAATAATAATAATAATAATAATAATAATAATAATAATAATAATAATAATAATAATAATAATAATAATAATAATAATAATAATAATAATAATAATAATAATAATAATAATAATAATAATAATAATAATAATAATAATAATAATAATAATAATAATAATAATAATAATAATAATAATAATAAGAGAGAGATAATAATATGAGAAGAAGGTTCTGAATTTCAAAATTTACCCACGTTCTCTAATAATGGTTGGCGCGGCGCCACGGGGCTAAATCGCCCCGTGGCCCTCCCGCGCCACCCATGATAGAAATACAAAAATAGTGCTATTTTTTTTTCAAACATGAAGACACAAACTGTATTGTTTTTTCTGCTATATTTGTTAAATATACATAAAACATTTATTGTAATGTCCAAAAATACACATTAAAACCAGGATGATTGTGAATAAACAAATACCTAAATTTACATTCTGTTTATATACTCGTTATTATTATTGCGCCTCAGAAAGCTTTAATCTAAGCTCATGTTCTACGTTTGAGTACTACTACTTAAGGATCAACCGGGGAAGAATTTTTGCTGATGCCGGGGCCGGCACCGGGGTAAAAAATTTTGCCCCGGCCGGGGCTGGGGCCAGGGCAGGCGAAAAATTTAGCAGAATTTGTAATTTTGGTCATTTTTTCAAAAAAATCAAAGTTTTACTGCCTAACTATTTGTTTTAGGTAATTAATAGTCGGTCTATAAAATTTAATCACTTGTGTAAGTAGAAAAAATATTTTTATTACACCAAAGTTCTTTTTCTAAGCAGAGCAAAAGTTTTATTTTGATATTTTGATTTTATTTTAAACCTTAAATTTTTATTTTATTTACATAATATAATATAATATATACATAATACATCGACTCTGGCATACTATCCATTAAACCATAGGACGGACAAAGAAATGGGAAAGATTATTATTTTATTAACGCCTTTTATTAACGCTTGTACTTTGAGTCTTCACGGAAGCAATATATACACTCTTACATAATTATTAGCAATATATTCATATTTAAAGCAATATTATACTTGATTGCAAACCATTTATGATTTTTAAAGAATGCTTTACCAATAGAGCAGGAATTAAAGTACGTTTATAGAAAGATTATGTTTTGATTAGTAAAACAAAACGTGTTAAAGAAACTAAAATTAAAATTAGGTACAATTAACAAAATTATTTCACAACAGCGAAATTTCTCCATATTATAATCTTATAAATAAATTAAATATGTTGATAATTGGCGAAATTTAACCGTGAAAAATACTAGTCTTGAAGAATATTATTTGGAAGAAGCATCTTTTTTCAATCTTTAATTACATACCTCTACTCAACATTTTTTTTTAATTTAAACATACAAAAAAAGGTTAAAATGTAATCTGAAAATGCTTTAAATTGTTAGAGCATTTTTAAACCTGTATTGCCACTTTTTTTAAAATTACAAAAACACACTTTTTCTAAATTGTAAAAAAGTAAAATATTACATTTCGAGAATAGGTGGCTATACTCGCTTTCTAGCTGTTTTTAGTTTTAATGATTTTAATCAAATTATTTAATTTTAGCCAAAAATTATAAAATCAACAATAATGTCACATGAACAAATGAACGTCACATGAGCTTTTTCAGTGGATTTACTTTTGTTATTTTGCAATATTTTTTGTAATTTCTCAAAATTTATCTAAAAACATAATATAACCCAAGAAAAATTTTAATGATACACTAAGTTTTTTAATAAAATTATGCAAGAAAAAAAGCACGCGACTTTCTGTGGATATACCACAGGATTTCTTGCGCCGAGATTTTTCTTGCAGTCAATACTTTAATAATAATACAATAATAAATTATTATTATTTCTTATTCATCATTATGCAAAAACATTTTTAAATTAAATATAAACAGTTCATACTTATTTTTTGTTTTAAAAATTCACGTTTGGTGTCTTTTGGGCCGATACAAATATTGGATCGATTCAGAAAAATTGAACTGACTCCATAGGTTTTTTGAATGTTGAATAATTTTAAATTAAAGTTTTTTAAATTTTATGATTATTAGTTTAGCAATAAATATAAAGTTGCTAAAATGAAGACAAGACATCATCTAGAATTTTTTTAACGTAACAAAATTTGAAAACAATTTTAAATTTACCTATAAACAAAAGCAAAAATATAAGTGAAAATGTCCAGTCCAAAACTTTCAACTTACACATGATCGAATTTAATAGCAACCATCATCATTTTTTGCTAATTTTTGTACAAAGCGATTTTGTAAAATAGTCTCAGAAAAAACAAGTTTTGGTGTGAGAAATATTGCTGTGCGAGCAAATTTTTATTGAGTGAGCAGAAAACAGCTTGCGCGTGAAAAGTCACAAGTGCAACATTTGTTGTAAAATTTAGGTAAAAATTTACTGTCCAGTCCAAAATTCTCTTCATTTATATATATTTGATATAAGCAATGATATTATAATTATCTCCAATATATGTAATATACGCCTTGTGACTATATACAAATCAAACCTAGCTGACTTCAAAAACTTGCAGTAGTGAATCGACTATTTAACAATAAATTCATTTATTGTTCACATTCACATTTACATTCATTCGTGGGAATCGCTGTGGGAGGAGCTCACAAAATCACTTCTAGCCAATTAGTGCTGGGAAAAAAATTAATCTCCAATAGATGCAAGATCTCCTTTTTTCATAAGCACTAATTGGCTAAAAGTGATTATATAATGTTATAACTTTGTAAAGAATATTAACACTACACTACACTACACTATATTTCCGTTTAAATGGGAGGGTTTTGACTATCGTGATCGCGATTTTTGATGTAAAGATTCGAATGGATAGGGTAGTGCATTTAATTTCGGCACTTTCCCAAATTGGGAATTTTGGATTTTGGACTATATCTTTGATAATCCTGGACGGAATACGACGTTTGATAGCTCAAATGAGAGCTAATTATATGTAGATGACTGTCGTGAGCTTTTTATTTGTTATGTTATGATATTTTAGTGTGAAATTGTGTATTTTCCAAAAATAAAATTGTTACTCGTTTTTAGAACATGGGCATTTTATGATTACGCAATAAACTGGTTTAAAAATTAAACTGTCCTGGTAAAATTTAGTCTATTTTCCGAATTTTTAGTCCCCGCGGTTCTACGTTGCGTCTGTGGTGAGCAATCGTTATAAAATAAAATAGTGTAATTTCGGCACACATACTGCTGTAGGTAAAAACGGGTTGAATTAACTGGTCGGGTGTTAAATTGTAGTTGTAAATAATTAAAAAACAACGTTGAAATGTGTAGGGGTCATAGCACTGCACCTAAAATCGATTAAAATGGTCCTTTTAAAAAGTGCCGAAATTAAATGCACATTTTTTCCAAACTTTGCTCATTTTTATACCATTTGGCATTTTAGCTGTAACTTTTTGCCAGTTACACGTTGAACAACAAGTAGAAGCTTAAATTAAAGAAAACTGTCTGGAGATAATGATAGGCTTTTAAATTTTTGAAAATGATGATTTTTGACTAAGAAACAATCGATTGTTTTTAATATGCCGAAATTAAATGCATACATTTAATTTCGGCAATTTTCCATTTTTTTAAAAACTAATTTAATTAAGTAAAAAACAATTTTCGTACAGTAAAACTTTTATGACGCAACGCAGTATTGTAAAAGCTTTAAAATAAGCGATAAGACATGAAAATCGGGCCATACAGTAAAAAGGAAAAACGAAAAAGTGCCGAAATTAAATGCACTACCCTAGTGTGCTCTTTGTAAGTATCATAAAGGAATATCTCGTATCAGTTATTGAAAAAAAGTTTAAATATTTTCTCAAATTTTAAAATTAAAGTTAAAGTTTAAGTTAAAATTTGAAATTTCAATTTATAGCTAAGGATGTCATCAGAAAAAAACCCCAAAGTTGACACCTACTATAATAATTATTTGATAAAATGTGAAATTTAAAGAAAACTTGGACATCTTTAAACTGAGCTTGTATTTTCAAGTAGCATAGTGGTTATTTAACTTTATTTAACATACAAAAATATTTAGCCTTTCAGCTGGTGCCAAACATTTTCAATTGGATTCAAATCCAGAGACTCAAAGGACAGTCCGCTACTGTTATACCCAGCTTAAAAAAATTATTTTTTGTCTATTTGTTTGTATGCTTGGGATCACTGTCCTGTTGCAAGCAATAGGGGCGTGGTGGCAAATCGTGAGCACGCAAGTAATTGGTAATTTTTTATTTAAGTAAAGTAAAAGTAAAAGTAACGGTCAAAATTTTATCTAAGTAAAGTAAAAGTAAAAGTAAGACCTATTTTTTTAAATAAAAGTAAGAGCAAAACTACAATAAAAGTAATTTTGAAACTGAGAAAAACACCAATTTTTGGAGCTCCAGAGCTTTGTTTCAAAGTTTTTTTGATAATTTTATGTAAAAATTTTCATTTTAAAAAGTATTTGGTCCAAGAAATGGTGTTTAGCGTGTTACGGCTTAAAAAACTTTTTTCTGCCACTCATTTTCGAACGAGCCCATAGGGAATTGAGTCGTTGAAATTACTTAAATTATTTTAAGTATTTGTAAGAAAAAATGCGAGTAAGAGTAAAAGTAAAAGTAGTTGAAATTTCAAAAGTCTATTAAGAGTAAAAGTAATTGAAATTTTAAAAGTCGAGTAAGAGTAAAGGTAATTGAAATTTTAAAAGTCGAGTAAGAGTAAAGGTAAATGTGGGAGGGTTGTTTGTGGGTTGTTTGGGGTTGGTGGGGGAGAAAGGTAATTGAAATTTTAAAAGTCAGTAAAAGTAATTGAAATTTTAAAAGTCGAGTAAGAGTAAAGGTAATTGAAATTTTAAAAGTCGAGTAAGAGTAAAGGTAATTGAAATTTTAAAAGTCGAGTAAGAGTAAAGGTAATTGAAATTTTAAAAGTCGAGTAAGAGTAAAGGTAATTGAAATTTTAAAAGTCGAGTAAGAGTAAAGGTAATTGAAATTTTAAAAGTCGAGTAAGAGTAAAGGTAATTGAAATTTTAAGAGTCGAGTAAAAGTAAGGTAATTGAAATTTAAAAGATCGAGGAAAAGTAAAAGTAAAAGTAATCTAAAATCCGTTACTTTTATTAGTTTAAGTAAAAGTAAAAAAAGTAAAGGCCGGTTCATACCTATGACAAAACGTCCTTTGGACAAGCCAAAACGTCCTTTGGACTTTTTCCTTTGTACAAAGTATGAATGCTACTTAAAATTTGTCCTTTGGACAAAGTCCAAAACACAAAATCCAAAGGGAAAAGTCCAAAGGGCAAAAAAGTATAAACACCTTATACTTTGTACGTTTTTACGCTGTATTTGTCCTTTGGACTTTGTCCAAAGGACGTTTTGTCATAAGTATGAACCAGCCTTAATACTTTTTACAACACTATTTGATATAAATCGTTTATTGTTTTTTCGTGTTTTATTTCAAATCTGGCTACATTTATAGAGCATACAAAAACATTTTTTCATAAATATAAGATATATCAGCACGTTTGGTAATGTCTATAGAACAACAGGATTTCTACCATAAAAGCAAATAATATTAATACTTTAATTTTAAGTAAACGATTCGTTTTATGCCTAAAGGTTTAAAAATATGGACAGAATATAAATAACAGATTTATGTTAAAAAAAATGCAGCTATCCATGTGACAAAAAGGAAAAGAATATTTTCGCAAGAAAAAGTTTTTTTTTACCGACCAGGTGCGGAAACTTATATAAATAATTACATGTTTGTTACTAATTTTCGCGAATTGAAAATGTAGTCAATAGCAGTATTATATTACTTGAAGAATGGCTATTTTATATATAAATTTCCAGACAACCTTATTGCCCTCTCAAAAAAAAAAACAAAAAAAACAGACAAAACAAAATGTGTTTTAATTACAAAAAAGTCTTATATGGTAGACATTATATTGCTGGATCAAATATTTAATAAAAACACGATAGTCAAAATCCTCCCCTTTAAAAGAAAATTGTTCAGTGTTAAAGATCTTCACAAGAGTTATGATGACTTATAGAATCATTTTTAGCCAATTAGGGCTTGGGAAAAATGGAGATCTTTCATCCATTGGAGATCCAAGTTTTTCCCAAGCGCTAAATGGCTAAAAGTGATTCTAACAGCTCTTCTTACAACCATTCCCACAGAGCAAAAAATATATGACGTGATCACAATACTATATGACATTTTAGGGGTCCTTAAAATCCTGATGTGAATATATAAATATCAAAGTGCGTTTGGGTGCATTTGAACAGGAGTATTGCTATAGTCATAGAAAAACGTATTTTGAACTGCATAATTAGTATGATAACCCATTAAAAGAAAATATTTTGGAAGAAAGAACGAAAATTACCCGTATGGTTTTTTTTTTGTTCAATTCCATTTTACTCTGTCCGGCGTGCTGCCACCATTGGACCTTATGGGCATTTCTTATATAGTTACATTACAAAATCTCATAGACTCGCAGTTGCGTATATGTGACGCAAAGAAGAGAAGTTCCACGCGACACTTTCCCAGCCAAAAAGAAACTGCCCTCCTACAGTTTCTCAACCAAATTGGATTAAAGGCAAACACTAAATTCCACAGACTCCCACTACGACTTCGTCCAAAATCTACCGTAACTTACCGTAGTTTTAAACATTATGCAAATTTTGTCAATGTCGATTTAATTACCCATTTTTCGTGCAATAAAAAATAGAAATTAGGCAGATTTTGAGTTGTAAGAGTTTTTAACATCTTCCAACAATATTTTTTAAAACCTTGTGGTGTCCCGAAAAATATTTTCTGCATAATATTTTCGGAAAAAAACTCTTTTTCTTTAAACAGTGAATAATTCGTCATTTCAAAAGCCTTCTAGCTTTTTTTAGACTTTTATCTTGAATTTTAGGTTTCGCTTGGGCTTAGGAAAAACGAAGTTTTTTGTATTAATTAATTTCTTTTTAAGATAAAAACATTATTAATATTTGTTGTAACGAATGTTTCAATTTAAAAACCAAAAATTTTGAATCATAATAACCCTTCGCCAAACCTAAATTCACATGAAAAATCTGTAATCAAACAAATCAAAACAAAAATCCAAACCATGATTTTGCACTATAATAATAATTCGGAAGTTTAGTTTCTCTTGTTGAATTAATTTTATTCCATCCTAAATTTACTAATATTATGGTAATTTAACTTAATTTTATGTTTTTATGGTGTAATGCAGTTGAAAATTGTTAATCTCTAAAAATTTACACGTAAAAAGACCTAAATTGATTAAAAAGCATTCAAGTTTGGTCATTTTGCTCGAGTTTTAACATTTAACGTCCACATCAATATCGGAGTCGGAGGAATTTTGTGTTGGCCGGATTAAACCGGATGTCCTTATCACCGTGCAGGCGTGCTTTATACTAGTGTTGTAAAAAGTAATGATTTTAGATTATTTTAAGTAAAAGTAAAAGTAATTCGAAAAATTTTAATTTAAGTAAAGTAAGAGTAAAAGTAATTTGTGGTTTTTTTATTTAAGTAAAGTAAAAGTAAAAGTAACAGTCAAAATTTATTTAAGTAAAGTAAAAGTAAAAGTAAGACCTTTTTTGAAGTAAAAGTAAAAGTAAAAGTATAATAAAAGTAATTTTAAAACGGAAGAAAACGCCCGTTTTTGGAGCTCCGGAGCTTCGTCTCAATGTTTTTTGCTAGTTTTTCAAATAAATTTTCATTTTAACAAGTTTTTGGTCTAAATAAATGGTGTTTAGCGTGTTACAACTTAAAAAAATTTTTTCTGCCACTTATTTTTTAACAAGCCCATAGGAAATTGAGTCCTTGAAATTACTTAAATTTTACTTAAATTAAATTATTTTAAGTAGTTGCTAGAAAAAATCTGAGTAAGAATAAAAGTAAAAGTAATTGAAATTTCAAAAGTCGAGTAAGAGTAAAAGTAAAAGTACTTAAAATTTCAAAAGTCAAGTAAAAGTAAAAGTAATCCAAAATCCCTTACTTTTATTAGTTTAAGCAAGAATATATAACACAAGAGAATGTCCGACTGTACGCTAAATTTTTGACTAAAATTTCGCTAGAAAAGTCGCATTTTCGAATTAGTGTGCGACATTTTTCGCAAAAATCCGCCATTTTCTGCTAGTTTTCTTGCGCTGCGATTTTTAACACAGTGTTGGTTTTCTCGCAGTAGGAACTGCGACTTCTTTCGCACTCTATACTGCCTTATTCGCAATGCGGTTATTTTCGCACTGCGAGTCTGCCTGCAGAAAAAAAAAAAAAAAACAAAGCGGAGCAAAAATTTTTTGTTTAAATGAGTAAAAGTCGTTTTTTAAACCTTAAGATGTTAAAACTTTTTAGTTTTAATGACATAAACTAACTTTTCAACATTTTAAAATTAAATAAAACAAGTTTGGAAGTGTTTTATTTCATTGTTTTATTTTTATTTTTAAACCAGGGGCCTATTTCATAAAGAATTATGTAATTGTAAATTAATAAACGCATTTAATTTCTTCCTATTTTATTAAATAAAAAATACGTACGTAACTGTGGAATTTACAGACATGTAATTTTTTAAATTCTAAACGCATTTTTTAATATACTTTTTAATTAAAAATACAAAAGAAAAATATGCGTTTATTAATTTACAGCTGTAAATTAATTACAGGGAATTTTTATGTAATAGGCCCCAGGGTCTGTATTTTTTTTGTTGCGCAGCTAGACTCGCAGTGCGAATAAAGCAGCATAGAGTGCAAAAGAAGTCGCAGTCCCCACTGCGAAAAAACTAACACTGTGTTAAAAATCGCAGCGCGGGAAAACTAGCAGAAAATGGCGGATTTTTGCGGGAAAAGTCGCACACGAATTTAAAAGTGCGACTTTTCTCGCAAAATTTTGGTCAAAAATTTAGTGTACAGTCAGACATTTTCTTGTGTTATATATTCTTGGTTTAAGTAAAAGTAAAAATAGTTTTTTACAACACTACTTTATACCAAAGGCGCGACACTTTTTTTGTGTGATAACAACTTGTGATGATCTATCATTATAGGCGAGATGAGATAAATTGTTTTTTGAAGCATAAAAAAATTTTCTTCTACCGGGATTCAAACTCTTGTCTCGTTTCCTTCAAATCCAGGCCTGTTCTTCTCAGTTCGACGCAAAACCACTGCACTTCAAAAGAATTTGATAGTTACATTGCAAACTTTCTCATATTTGCAGTAGTGATAAATTATGACGTCAGAAAAGGATGTTCCACGTCGAATTAGACAAAAAAAAATTAAAAAATTATTAATATAATGATAATAAAATCAAATAATGAAGCAATGTTGAATTTTATTATTAGTGTATACTTTTCAAAATTATGGAATTCGTATTATTTTTCTTAAAAAAGCCGGAAAATAAAACAGGGTTGTCGGTCGATAAGTCCCGCACTATACTAAATGCTGCTCAGTAATAAAAGGCATCAAAATTTAAAAAAAACTAATAGAATCGCTCACTTTGAATCAAGAATGGAATTCTAAAAACAATTTGTACACTCCGCAATCGTTGGAACAAAGGGCTAGCAGCGATAAAGTGTTAACAATCGCATCTTTTTATTGTTGAAGTGGTTTGAAGTGTTTTCAAAAAAAGTTGTTTATTATTGACGTGTTTTAAAGCCTTATAATCCCACGAATCTTTTTTGTTTTGTATTGTTTTTGGTGTGGGGGAGGGACATGTTTTAATTTTGTTTGTTAGTTTTAATCTATTCAAGAGATAAACAATATTTTTTTTTGTATATTACATTTTTACAGCACTCTATGGGCTGGTTCATACTTATGTAAAAACGTCCTTTGGACAAATTCCAAAGGACGTTTTTACATACGTTTATACGCTGTATTTGTCCTTTGGACTTTGTCCAAAGGACGTTTTTACATAAGTATGAACCAGCCTTAAAAGTGATTAAAAGAGGTTAAGGTAGCGGTAGCTGCTACACACCCGCACTTCTTTTTTAGTATGTAAATTATTTGTTTGACGTTAGCTGATAGACCAAAAAGTTTGCTTATGGAATTTACTAGCATTAAAAAATATATAATGTGTCAGCTCCGAAACTCCACCCCTCATTTTACTAAACCGAAATGCCACGAGGTAGCGAAAAATCAAAAAAACGAACGTGTTTTAGCAAAACCCCTTGAAAACTTTATTTTAAAACAATATAGCGCGTTCAAAACGGCTTTGAAATTTTGATAATACTTTAAAACGGCAAATTTTTCTTAATTTCGGTCCACAAATAAACAAATTCTTATTTTGAAGAACTGCAAACCAGTCCATTTATAATTATTTGGAGTGGCTTTAATATTACAGAAATTTACAAAAACTTCTTACAATTGAAAATTAAGCGCTGTTTATTTAATTTTTATTTAAAATTATATTAATTATTTAGAATCCTGTTTATATTTTAAGAAATACTTGCAATTCATTCTTGTTTATTGCATTATCGTTATAATTGTTGCAAATCAAAAAATAAAAAAATAAAATTAACATTATTAAAAAAGCAAATTGCTAATCAACTTGTCATTGTAAGAAAAAGCAAAAAACAAAGCGGTCATTTTTCAAATTTATATCTGTTTACAAATTTTATGCAAAAAACCGATGATTTGTCGCTTCCAGATATCCTTCGTGTTTAAATTCCTTAATATAAGAGGAATACCGTATTTACTTTGTCAAAACTTTTCTTAAAACTTATTACAAACAACTCAAATAGTCGTGGGGCGTATTTCATAAAAATTGCTTTTAATTAATTTACAGCTGTAAATTAAAAAAAAACGCATAGTTTTCTTTTGTATTTTTAAATCAAAAAATATATTAATAAAATTGCATTCAATTCAGCTTTTAGCTGGGAACTTTTACCCCGCACGCTGAAACGTGGTACCTGGCGGATCCTTGAGGGATTGCCTTTTGAGCTGACTCTTTGATCAGGGTAATGAACCCAGCAAACATTAGCAAACAGAGTTGCTAAAAACGTTTCCGCTGGCGAGGATTTTAGAAAACTAAAGGTTTTAGAAAACTAAAGGTTCACTACCGGGTCTTTTTAGGTTGGTTGAATTCAACCTAAAAAGTTGAATTGAATTCATTTTGAAGGTTGAATTCAGCTTTTGGCTTTTCAGAACCATGGGGTGCACGCTTAGTTTTCTAAGGCCCTCGTCAGCTGAAACGTTTTTAGCAACTCCGTTTGCTAATGTTTCGCTGGGTTCATTACCCTGATTCAAGAGGTAGCTCAAAAGGCAGTCGTTCAAAATTGCGTTCAAAATTTAAAAAATTAAAAATTTATAAATTCCGTAAATTCCACTGTTATGTACGCATTTTTTAATTAATAGAATAAGAAGAAATTAAAGGTGTTTATTAATTTACAATTACAAAGATCTTTATGAAAAAGGCCCCTGAACTGAAAATAAGCTTAAACTATTTAAAATGGCAAACTCTGTTCCTCCTGGTGTTTTTTTGGTTTGCTTCCTGCGGGTTGTGGTGGTTTTTTCGGTGTTTGTCGGTGTCGGTTTTGCTGCTTTATGGATCTTTTACAGCCATATTTTTACCCATCCCTTTGGGGGCTTTTTCTTTTTCGCTCCCTCGTTTTACTCTTAGCCGTGGTGTTTGCTTTGCGCCTCTATATGCCTCTTATGTGGGGTACTGTGTCGAGTTTTTCGTCTTCTGCTTTAAAGTTTTTTTGCCGTTTCCTTCCCCCTGCCTCCCTTTGGCCACGGAGTTTTTTCAAATAAGTTTTTCTTTTGGCTTCTGGGTTTTTGCCCGCCCAATATATGGCTCAAAATCTGTTTAGGGTAACTGACTTAATTTCGGCCACCTTTTTTTATTTTTTTGAATAAGTTTTTTCTGGCTTTTTCAATCAAGCCAAAATTTGGCCTAAAAATCAAACAATAGCTATATTTGTTATTCCAGTGCAAAATTTGAATATTTCTGTTACACTTAAAAATCAGTGAAGGTTTAAACTTTTTTTTAAAGTGGCCGAAGTTAAGGCGCGTGCCATTTATTTCGGCCACCTACAAAAAACTGGCCATAACTATTGCTTAAACGAACAATAAAAATTTCTAAAGGTTGCAAATTTACCCTTAGGTATTGTTCTTGGTACATATAAGTTAATTTTTCCCGTTTGCGAACTTTAATAGTTATTAGCAAGACTTTAAATAATTATGTCAAAACCTTAAAAAAACAAGTTTTAATAACCTGTGTTTTTTGTTGAAAATTTTTTTGGTGAAAAAAAAACTATTTCAACATAAAATGGCTTTTGTTACAGCCAACCAACTTTAAAGAAAGCATGGTAAAAATTTTATTCCATTCCATTAAGTTTTTTTATATGTTTAACCCAAAAACAGCAAAAAAACAAAATCCGCCTTAATTTCGGCCACCTTTTAGGTTTTAAAAAAACCAAAAACAAACGCCTAAAACACAAAAAAACGATTAGATAAACCAAAATTGTCAACTTAAAGAATAAACAAGACGTTACAAAAGTTAAGCAGGGGTATAATTCCACACCAACCCTTGCCTATCCTTAATGTTTCATATCTGACTGCATTCTTCCGCCAAGAAAATAACCTGAGTTTTTTTACTACATTTCAATAATCTTTGAGAAATCACTATATCGGTTTATTGATAATTCAAACCTAGCCAATTGGGGGTTGTATTACTCCAGCTCGCACAGATGTTTACTACGTAATTCTTATGAATGCATACTTCCGCCAAAGGAAATAACCAGGACATTTTTACTGTGTTTTAATTTACTTTCACAACTTTTTGAAGCATTGGTACTCTATATCGTGGTAAGTGGTGTGTTAGGTGGGAAACCCCATTGACATTGATATTTATTATATTTACCATATGAATCATTCCTCCGCCAAGAAAATAACCTGACTTTTTTAATGTGTTTCTATATTATTTTTGAGAAATTCCTTTCGGGCTATTCATAATTTGATATAAACTAGTAAATTATTTGTTATGTAACCCCATCCGTACAAATGATGGTGCAAATCGTGTTGAACAGGTTCTTTTATGTGAATTTTAAGGTGGCCGAAATTAACGGAATTTTAAAATTCGCATTTAGTTAAACGCATTGCAAAGTGATTTTGAAGAAAATATCAAAACATGAAAATTAACAATTTTGAGCTTTAAATAGAAGTTATTTTAAGATTATATAGTGCTTTGTTCTAAATTTGATGCAGTTTAAACACAAATAAAAAATCCTGAAATTTACAAAAAATTCACTTTTTGTATGAAAATGTTGATAATGCAGAATAACTTAAATAAAAAAACTTTTGCAAAAACACTTTATTCAACATTCATCCAGTTACTTTTGTGCTAGTTCATTTCTGTTTTAAAAATAATCCAATTTTCTAACACCCTAAATTGGTGGCCGAAATTAAGGCGTGGCCGAAATTAAGTCAGTTACCCTACTTGAAATATTTCTCAATGAGTATAAATTTTAAGTTATAAAAACTTTACTGAAAGAAAGCGGTTACTTTCTAATTTAATTTGATACCTTGATTGTTAAGATTGGTACAGTATTTGTCGAGATATTGCGTTTCCTGTAGAAAAAACCCGCGATTTTTTCGTTACAAACCCCAAACGACAGCAGTGATTTGATTAAGTTTGCCCAATATTTTTGTGTACACTTTGTATTTTTGGTGAAAAAATCGCTGGTTTTTTGTACGGGAAACGCAATATCTCGACAAATACTGCCCCAATCTGAACCATCAAGGTATCAAATTAAAGTGGAAAATAGCCACTGTCTTTCAGTAAAGCTTTTATTACTTAAAATTTTATACTCATTAAGAAATCCTTGAAGTACAGAGTTTCAAAAAAAAGTAAATTTCGGGTGACATGTCTTGAACCACCAACGATATTTTAATGAAAAATTTTTTTTGGGCTATTTGGGGCAAGAGTAAGGTTTAAATCATCAAAATCAAAGACAAAAAGTTTGACCTCACTTTTAACCATAAAAGTTACATGCTTTAATTTTCTTATAATCAATTTTAAATTTTAAATTAATTAAAATTGTCTATGAGTATGATCATACTTTGTAGTGTACGTACATCATGTTTATGGCATAATATGCGTTTATTACACAGTTCCAGTCCAACCTATCTTGTAGAAAAAAATACGCGTACAAACTGTATTCAATACACTTGCAGTAATCTAGAGAGTTTGTACACCCAATTCTTACCTCAAAACAGTGTTAACGTGAAGTGAAAGAGTGAGCACGAATGCTCATACGATTGTGATTACAATCATTTTTAGCAATTGTGCGCTTTGACTGCCAAAAAATAAGGAATCAATCTGGTTTTTTTGCCCATTATGTAAAAGCCCAACAAATCCACAAAAGACTGGTTTATATTTCATCCAAAGTGTCCAAAGAACAAAGTGCAAAGGACAAAATCCAAAAGGAAAAAGTTTAACGGAACTTTTTTATGTTCATATTACGTTCAAAAGACAAATTCAACGGACTCTTGGACAAGCCAAAGTTGCCAATTGGACAATCGAAAGATGTCCTTTGGACAATTTCGAAGGGTTTAATTTTGGACGAAATAGGAACCTTTGGTTAAACACTTTCCAAAATATAGTCCAAAGTGTCCAAAACGCAAGTTTAAATATTTCAACTGTGTTTTTACCGTCCAAAGCACATTTTTGGATTGTCCAAAAAACAACTTTGGTTGCTCCAAAATGTCATATGGACTTTATGTTTTGGACTCACGTCAGGATTTTTAGGACCCTAAAAACGTCATATGGTATCCGTGATATGTCATATATATATTTTGCTCTGTGGAAATGGTTGTGGGAAGAGCTGTTGGAATCACTTTAACCAATTAGCGCTTGGGAAAAAATTGGATCTCCAATGGATGAAAGATCTCCATTTTTTCCAAAAACCCAAATAAAGCTAAAAATGAGGTCTATAAATTCTACAAGGTCATAACTCTATGAAGGTAAACTTAACTCTATCGTACGTAAACTTATCATTTACGTACGATATTGGTTATACAAAAATACCGCCACCGTAAGACGCAGGTTTACCCTTTGTCGTACAAGGGTTTTACGGTTGTGACGGGGGAAAAGGACATCACGGGAACGGGTTAAATATGTGCTGCAACTTTTACAAATAAAAAAATCTGTCCCCTAATTTTTTGAGATAGACGTAAGTGTTTTTAGACACCTGGATAAAGGGAGAGCGGGAGCGCTCTTTCCCTTATATTAAATGGGTTAAGGGTTCCTCTTTCGTCCGACAAACAGGCTAATATTTTTAGCCATTAAAAATCTAAACATTTTACATAACTAAAATATTACCCATATTTTTCTAAATATAAAAACCTAAAAACTTTTTGCTAATCATACCTAATTTCGAAACTAATTAATTTTCTAACTTTTTTGTTTTTTATTTTTTCAAGACCCTCAATATTACTTATTTTGCTTCTATTTTGAGCTGAAAAGTTTTTACTACTTTAACTATGTATACTCCTATTCGGAAACATTTTATCCATTGGGGTAATGCTGCCCTCTACTGATCTCAGCAGTGTAGCATTCGGTCTTTATATCATCGTCTTCTTCTGCCTTAAAGAAAAAGCGGAGATATTCCTTCCCTGCAACGGTAAACGACAATTGGAAATGATTTATGGTCTAACCGTAAAAGTTCCATAAACGAAGATTATCAAAATGAAAAAAAAACTCTTCTAGGATACTGTGGAAGCTAACCCTTCAAAATTTAAGTAAAAAGCTATTCAACATAGAGGAAAATCTATGACCTGGAAAGACATTACAATCCTTTATCCAGTCAAAGTGCAATCTAGAAAAATAAACCAACAAAAACTCCAAATAGCTGATTTAAAAAGTAAACTCAATGAAATAACTTGAAATTTAAAAAACCCACTATTTATGGTTCTTTAGACTTAACTGGGTACAGGAGTTTCCCCAATTTGATTTTTGTTGTTTGTTGAGATTTGCCATTTGGAATTTGAATAGAAATAGTATTCTTCATATTGTATCATAAAAACCCAGTATGAGCTTTTCAGATGGAGTGGATCTTTGTTATTGTTAGGTCAATGACCCTGATAAATGATCAAAGGCAGAAATTCTTGAAGGACAAAACAGCAAAACTAAAAAGCCTTATGTAAAATGAATAATACAAGCTTCATGGCTAAAAACTAAATGCAGAAAACTAAAACAGTCTCTTCAAAATACTAAATTAATAACAGATTTTGTGAAATTTTTAAAAAACAAAAGCAAATAAACAATCATGTAAAAGCTTTAGTTTATCATTTTTAACTAATAATAAAATTTAATTAGTAAATTTCTCTCAAAGTGATAAACTTTACATGAGTTAACCAGCTGTCATAAATACCATAGTATTCTAGTTGAGTTACACGTCGTCAAAACGATACAAAAAAAGTATAACGCAAGCGTCACAGTAACCATGAAAAATTTTCTGTCAAAATCATTATACGCATTGCGCCTAATTTTGTAATTTATCATTATTTTTAGTATAAAGCAAAACATACCGCCATATTAGCAGTTTAAAATCAAATATAGTTTTACATTAGAAAAAACATTGAAAAAATTAGATTTAATATAAGGCGACTTTTTCTTAATGTTTCTATTTTATTACATAAAACAAATTAGCTGTCAATGTATTTGTTAAATTAAAAGTCGCCTTATATTAAATCTGAATTTTTCAATGTTTTTCGGACTTAGAACTTGATATTTGATTTTTTAAAGAGCTTGTTTAATATGGCGGTCTTATGTTTTTGCTTTATACAAAAAATAATGAATTGAATTACAAAATTTAATGCGCAATGCGAATTATTTATTTAGTAACAGGAAATTTTTTCGTGTAATTTATTGACGCTTTGGTTAGTATATTTTTTGTATATTTAACAATCTATCAACTAATACTTATCGTATTTACACTATAGATTCATTCATTTATAATTTAATTCATTTGAGTGTCGCCCAAAATGAATTTAATAATTTAATTTACTCTAATGTACACTATATTTTTCGTTTATTTTTCTAAAAATTCCCATCACCTAGACTACCGGTTAGAAAATATATTTTTTGTGAACTTTTAGTTTTAGACTTATGTAGCTAATGTTCTATTCATTTAATAGCTAATAAAACTGTAGCGTTTTTTTTTGTTGACTTTGATATTTTAGACTCAATATTACTTATTTTTTTTTCGTTGAAAAGTTTTTACTACTTTAACTATCAGACGGGGTACACTATCCATTTAAACAGAGGGCAATTCCAAAACGGGGGGGGACAGGGGCGGAGCTCTTTTGAAACGGTGGGGGGCGATGAACGGGGGGCCGAGCAGGGGAAAAGAAAGAAAAGGAGGAGAAAAAGAAAGAAGGAAAGGAATAAAAGGAAAAGAAGCAAAAATCGTGAAGTAGGTCTGAATAGCTCTGGGTCATTATAAAATAGGCTAAAAATTGAAAAAGATTGCGATGATGGCGTCATTATAGGTCAAAAATGGCGTCATAATTTTAGGGTCTTACATTTCGCGGGGGCGATGAACGGGGGGGCAAATCCTCGTGGAACGGGTGGGGGGCATTTCCAGACCGTGCACAGGTCTGAGGGAAGGGCCCCCTGCCGAGACAAAAATCAGCTTTATACACCGCTCCCTCCCCGCCCCAAAAAATCTCAAAAGTCCTGACTGTATTTAAAGGTATTAGCCTGGACATACCCTTAAAATGGTGGTCCTAGTATAGGCACCTTGCACTGAAACTCTGTTTATACATGAAGTATGCAATATACATAAGCGTCACCATAATGGATAGTTACCCTATCTCCTACTTATCTTTCGTAGTATGCAGATGAGGCGATCGAAAGCGCGCGAAAAGGTACCTATACTCCACTTTATTGTTCGGTAGTATGCAGATGAGGTGATCGAAAGCGCGCGAAATTTCGATCGGTTGATCTGCATACTACGAAAGATAAGTAGGAGATACGGTAATTATCCATTATGGTGACACTTATGTATATTGCATACTTTATGTATCAACCGAGTTTCAGTGCAAGGTGCCTATACACAAACACGCTAAAAATTAGGGTTTTGGCCAGCCTAAAATTTTCGCCGAGAATTTTTTGGTATACTTCTTAAAAAATCTAGAAGCTTGCCCCCATTACCTTTAGCAGTGGATTCAAACCAAATATTCCTTTTATATAAAAAACACAATATTTATTAATTGTTTTGATCTATACTCTTACTTTACACTACGTTGAGCTGAAAGGTGCGGTACATAATTAAACTTTTTATCTTTAATTTCATGTGAAAACAATACCATTTCCTTTATAACTTTACAACTTTTTTGTTAAAACATTTTAGCTCTTTAAGTGATATATGATAAGATTCTTTTTAAATGTTGCCAAAATATGGCCATTTATGTTGGCAGTCTGTGCTGTTGTTGGAATGTTTGATGTTGGAATTGTTGGAATGTTGATGTTGGAATTTAGCTCCCATATGCTTCACTTTGACATCCTGATAGTAAATTTACAAAGTATTTGTCAAGTTACTAAGGTTTTAGTTTAAAAAATCTGCGATATTTATTCTATTATTTGTGAAGCATGCAAATATGAAAAGTATGTATAAAATTATACATTTTGTGTTTGTTTTGGTCTAGGTTTTGTAAAAACAAACAAAAAATGCTTTGTAATAACAAAAGTAAAAATGAACCTTGTAATGCTTTAAATAAACAGTAGCATAATAAAATATAATTAGAAAATAATTGCAAGAGACTTAAATTTAGTGTTTTTTTTTCAAAAAGACCAACCGGTTTTTCGCTTTCCACGTTACACAGAGCAAAATATATATATGACATATCACGGATACCATATGACGTTTTTAGGGTCCTAAAAATCCTGACGTGAGTCCAAAACATAAAGTCCATATGACATTTTGGAGCAACCAAAGTTGTTTTTTGGACAATCCAAAAATGTGCTTTGGACGGTAAAAACACAGTTGAAATATTTAAACTTGCGTTTTGGACACTTTGGACTAATTTTTGGCAAGTGTTTAACCAAAGGTTCCTATTTCGTCCAAAATTAAACCCTTCAAAATTGTCCAAAGGACATCTTTCGATTGTCCAATGACAACTTTGGCTTGTCCAAGAGTCCGTTGAATTTGTCTTTTGAACGTAATATGAACATAAAAAAGTTCCTTTAAACTTTTTCCTTTTGGATTTTGTCCTTTGCACTTTGTCCTTTGGACACTTTGGATGAAATATAAACCAGTCTTTTGTGGATTTGTTGGGCTTTTACATAATGGGCAAAAAACCCGATTGATTCCTTATTTTTTGGCAGTCAAAGTGCACAATTGCTAAAAATGATTGTAATCACAATCGTATGAGCATTCGTGCTCACTCTTTCACTTCACGTTAACACTGTTTTGAGGTAAGAATTGGGTGTACAAACTCTCTAGATTACTGCAAGTGTACTGAATACAGTTTGTACGCGTATTTTTTTCTACAAGATAGGTTGCACTGGAACTGTGTAATAAACGCATATTATGCCATAAACATGATGTACGTACACTACAAAGTATGATCATACTCATAGACAATTTTAATTAATTTAAAATTTAAAATTGATTATAAGAAAATTAAAGCATGTAACTTTTATGGTTAAAAGTGAGGTCAAACTTTTTGTCTTTGATTTTGATGATTTAAACCTTACCCTTGCCCCAAATAGCCCAAAAATTTTTTTCATTAAAATATCGGTGGTGGTTCAAGACATGTCCCCCGAAATTTACTTTTTTTTGAAACTCTGTACTTCAAGGATTTCTTAATGAGTATAAAATTTTAAGTAATAAAAGCTTTACTGAAAGACAGTGGCTATTTTCCACTTTAATTTAATACCTTGATGGTTCAGATTGGGGCAGTATTTGTCGAGATATTGCGTTTCCCGTACAAAAAACCAGCGATTTTTTCACCAAAAATACAAAGTGTACACAAAAATATTGGGCAAACTTAATCTGCTGTCGTTGGGGGGTTGTGAAAAAATGCGGGGGTTTTTTGGGAAGGCATCCCCGCCAACGCACCTATAGGTATATTATTGAAAGTAACCGCTTTCTTTCAGTAAAGTTTTTATAACTTAAAATTTGTACTCATTGAGAAATATTTCAATGTAGGGTAACTGACTTAATTTCGGCCACGCCTTAATTTCGGCCACCAATTTAGGGTGTTAGAAAATTGGCTTATTTTTAAAACACAAATGAACTAGCACAAAAGTAACTGGATGAATGTTGAATAAAGTGTTTTTGCAAAAGTTTTTTATTTAAGTTATTCTGCATTATCAACATTTTCATACAAAAAGTGAATTTTTTTGTAAATTTCAGGATTTTTGATTTGTGTTTAAACTGCATCAAATTTAGAACGAAGCACTATATAACCTTAAAATAACTTCTATTTAAAGCTCAAAATTGTTAATTTTCATGTTTTGATATTTTCTTCAAAATCACTTTGCAATGCGTTTAACTAAATGCGCATTTTAAGATTCCGTTAATTTCGGCCACCTTAAAATTCACATAAAAGAACCTGTTTAACACGATTTGCACCATCATTTGTACGGGTGGGGTTACATAACAAATAATTTACTAGTTTATATTAAATTATGAATAGCCCGGAAGGAATTTCTCAAAAATAATATAGAAACACATTAAAAAAGTCAGGTTATTTTCTTGGCGGAGGAATGATTCATATGGTAAATATAATAAATATCAATGTCAATGGGGTTTCCCACCTAACACACCACTTACCACGATATAGAGTACCAATGCTTCAAAAAGTTGTGAAAGTAAATTAAAACACAGTAAAAATGTCAGGTTATTTCCTTTGGCGGAAGGATGCATTCATAAGAATTACGTAGTAAACATCTGTGCGAGCTGGAGTAATACAACCCCCAATTGGCTAGGTTTGAACTATCAATAAACCGATATAGGGATTTCTCAAAGATTATTGAAATGCAGTAAAAAAACTCAGGTTATTTTCTTGGCGGAGGAATGCAGTCAGATATGAAACATTAAGGATAGGCAAGGGTTGGTGTGGAATTATACCCCTGCTTAACTTTTGTAACGTCTTGTTTATTCTTTAAGTTGACAATTTTGGTTTATCTAATCGTTTTTTTGTGTTTTAGGCGTTTGTTTTTGGTTTTTTTAAAACCTAAAAGGTGGCCGAAATTAAGGCGGATTTTGTTTTTTTGCTGTTTTTGGGTTAAACATATAAAAAAACTTAATGGAATGGAATAAAATTTTTACCATGCTTTCTTTAAAGTTGGTTGGCTGTAACAAAAGCCATTTTATGTTGAAATAGTTTTTTTCACCAAAAAAATTTTCAACAAAAAACACAGGTTATTAAAACTTGTTTTTTTAAGGTTTTGACATAATTATTTAAAGTCTTGCTAATAACTATTAAAGTTCGCAAACGGAAAAAATTAACTTATATGTACCAAGAACAATACCTAAGGGTAAATTTGCAACCTTTAGAAATTTTTATTGTTCGTTTAAGCAATAGTTATGGCCAGTTTTTTGTAGGTGGCCGAAATAAATGGCACGCGCCTTAACTTCGGCCACTTTAAAAAAAAGTTTAAACCTTCACTGATTTTTAAGTGTAACAGAAATATTCAAATTTTGCACTGGAATAACAAATATAGCTATTGTTTGATTTTTAGGCCAAATTTTGGCTTGATTGAAAAAGCCAGAAAAAACTTATTCAAAAAAATAAAAAAAAGGTGGCCGAAATTAAGTCAGTTACCCTACAGGTTGTTTTTGGGGGGGGTTTTTCCCCCAGGTTTGCCAGAAAATTTTGTGCCGCTGGGGGGGGGGGTGTGTCGCAGAAAAAAGTCGAAAGGACCACAATTTCTCCACAGTTCCCCCCCTTTTAGGGCTTTTGGTGCGCATTCGTTGGGTCCGGTGTTGTTTGGCCTGGTGTGGGGGGTTGGTGCGCTGGTGGGGTTAAAGATTTTTCGGGGGGCTTTCGTAGATTTTTGTTTTGTGGCCTTTGGGGCGGGGTTGTTTTGCGTTCGGCCTTTTGCGACCCCTTTTGAGCCTATGTGGCCCTTTGACACCACGGTCAATAGTTAAACGTTTTTGTAAACGCTCCATATCCATAGGTAAACATATAGTTGTAAACGTTCCATATTTTAAGGCAAACTCCGATTCACTCGACAAATTTCACTCGATAAGCTGTTTTTTCACTTGATAAGCGGTTTTTTCGGTTATGCTTAGGCTTAGGGAGCAAAACCGAAAAAACAGCCTATGGAGTGAATCAGAGTTTGCCTATTTTAAATAGTTTAAGCTATTTAATTTTCAGTTCAGGGGCCTTTTTCATAAAGATCTTTGTAATTGTAAATTAATAAACACATTTAATTTCTTCTTATTCTATTAATTAAAAAATGCGTACATAACAGTGGAATTTACGGAATTTATAAATTTTTAATTTTTTAAATTCTGAACGCAATTTTGAACGACTGCCTTTTGAGCTACCTCTTGAATCAGGGTAATGAACCCAGCAAAACATTAGCAAACGAAGTTGCTAAAAACGTTTCAGCTGACGAGGGCCTTAGAAAACTAAGCGTGCACCCCATGGTTCTGAAAAGCCAAAAGCTGAATTCAACCTTCAAGCTGAATTCAATTCAACTTTTTAGGTTGAATTCAACCAACCTAAAAAGACCCGGTAGTGAACCTTTAGTTTTCTAAAACCTTTAGTTTTCTAAAATCCTCGTCAGCTGAAATGTTTTTAGCAACTCTGTTTGCTAATGTTTCGCTGGGTTCATTACCCTGATCAAAGAGTCAGCTCAAAAGGCAAACGTTTTAAGGATCCGCCGGGTACCACGTTTGGGCGTGCGGGATAAAATTCCCCAGCCAAAAGCTGAATTGAATGCAATTTTATTAATATATTTTTTGATTTAAAAATACAAAAAAAAACTATGCGTTTTTTTTTAATTTACAGCTGTAAATTAATTACAAGCAATTTTTATGAAATACGCCCCACGACTATTTGAGTTGTTTGTAATAAGTTTTAAGAAAAGTTTTGACAAAGTAAATACGGTATTCCTCTTATATTAAGGAATTTAAACCCGAAGGATATCTGGAAGCGACAAATCATCGGTTTTTTGCAGAAAATTTGTAAATAGATATAAATCTGAAAAATGACTGTTTTGTTTTTTGCTTTTTCTTACAATGACAAGTTGATTAGCAATTTGCTTTTTTAATAATGTTAATTTTATTTTTTTATTTTTTGATTTGCAACAATTATAACGATAATGCAATAAACAAGAATGAATTGCAAGTATTTCTTAAATATAAACAGTATTCTAAATAATTAATATAATTTTATATAAAAATTAAATAAACAGCGCTTAATTTTTAATTGTAAGAAGATTTTGTAAATTTCAGAAATATTTAAGCCATTCCAAATAATTATAAATGAACTGGTTCGCAGTTCTCCAAAATAAGAATTTGCTTATTTGTGGAACGAAATTAAGGTAAATTTGCAGTTTCAAAGTATTATCAAAATTTTAAGGTCGTTTGGAACACGCTATATTATTTTAAAATAAATTTTTCAAGGGGTTTTGCTAAAACACGTTCGTTTTTTTGATTTTTCGCTACCTCGTGGCATTTCGGTTTAGTAAAATAAGGGGTGGAGTTTCGAAGCTGACACATTATATATTTTTTAATGCTAGCAAATTCCATAAGCAAACTTTTTGGTCTATCAGCTAACGTAAACAAATAATTTGCATACTTAAAAAGAAGTGCAGGTGTGTAGCAGCTACCGCTACCTGAACCTCTTTTAATCATTTTTAGAGTGCTGTAAAAATGTAATATACAAAGAAAAAAATATTGTTTATCACTTGAATACATTAAAACTAACAAACAAAATTAAAGCATATCCCTCCCCCACACCAAAAACAATACAAAACAAAAAAAGATTCGTGGGATTATAAGGCTTTAAAACACGTCAATAATAAACAACTTTTTTTGAAAACACTTCAAACCACTTCAACAATAAAAAGATGCGATTGTTAACACTTTATCGCTGCTAGCCCTTTGTTCCAACGATTGCGGAGAATACAAATTGTTTTTAGAATTTCATTCTTGATTCAAAGTGAGCGATTCTATTAGCTTTTTTAAATTTTGAATTCTTACTGACCGACTTTTTGATGCTTTTGATTACTGAGCAGCATTTAATATAGTGCGGGACTTATCGACCGACAACCCTGTTTTATTTTCCGGCTTTTTTAAGAAAAATAATACGAATTCCATAATTTTGAAAGGTATACACTAATAATAAAATTCAACATTGCATCATTATTTGATTTTATTATCATTATATTAATAATTTTTTAATTTTTTTGTCTAATTCGACCTGGAACGTCAACGTCCCTTTCTGACGTCATAATTTATCACTACTGCAAATATGAGAAAGTTTGCAATGTAACTATCAAATTCTTGTGTAGTGCAGTGGTTTTGCGTCGTACTGAGAAGAACAGGCCTGGATTTAAAGGAAACGGGACCCGGGTTTGAATCCCGGTAGAATAAATTTTCTTTATGCTTCAAAAAACAATTTATCTCATCTCGCCTATAATGATAGATCATCACAAGTTGTTATCACACAAAAAAGTGTCGCGCCTTTGGTATAAAGTAGTGTTGTAAAAACTATTTTTACTTTTACTTAAACCAAGAATATATAACACAAGAGAATGTCTGACTGTACACTAAATTTTTGACCAAAATTTTGCGAGAAAAGTCGCACTTTTAAATTTGTGTGCGACTTTTCCCGCAAAAATCCGCCATTTTCTGCTAGTTTTCCCGCGCTGCGATTTTTAACACAGTGTTAGTTTTTCCGCAGTGGGGACTGCCGTTTTTTTGCACTCTATGCTGTTTTATTCGCACTGCGATTATTTTCGCACTGCGAAAATACAAAAAACAGACAGACAGAAGCTGCGCAACAAAAAAAATACAGACGCTGGTAGTGATTTTCAATGAAATAAAACACTTCCAAACTTGTTTTATTTAATTTTAAAATGTTGGAAAGCTAGTTTTTTTCATTAAAACTAAAAAATTTTAACATCTTAAGGTTAAAAAACGACTTTTACTCATTTAAACACAAAATTTTTGCCCCCGCTTTGTTTTTATTTTTTTTTGTTCTGCAGGCAGACTTGCAGTGCGAAAATAATCGCAGTGCGAAAAAGCCAGTATAGAGTGCGAAAGAAGTCGCAGTTCCTACTGCGAGAAAACCAACACTGTGTTAAAAATTGCAGCGCCAATGGCGAAAACTAGTAGAAAATGGCGGATTTTCGCGAAAAATGTCGCACACTAATTCGAAAATGCGACTTTTCTCGCAAAATTTTAGTCAAAAATTTTGCGTACAATCGGTCATTCTCTTGTGTTATATATTCTTGCTTAAACTAATAAAAGTAAGGGATTTTGGATTACTTTTACTTTTACTTTTACTTGACTTTTGAAATTTTAAGTACTTTTACTTTTACTCTTACTCGACTTTTGAAATTTCAATTACTTTTACTTTTATTCTTACTCGGATTTTTTCTAGCAACTACTTAAATTAATTTAAGTAAAATTTAAGTAATTTCAAGGACTCAATTTCTTATGGGCTTGTTGAAAAATGAGTGGCAGAAAAAAGTTTTTTAAGTCGTAGCACGCTAAACACCATTTATTTAGACCAAAAACTTGTTAAAATGAAAATTTATTTGAAAACTAGCAAAAAACATTGAGACGAAGCTCCGGAGCTCCAAAAACGGGCGTTTTCTTCTGTTTTAAAATTATTTTTATTATACTTTTACTCTTACTTATACTTAAAAAATAGGTCTTACTTTTACTTTACTTAAATAATTTTGACTGTTACTTTTACTTTTACTTTACTTAAATAAAAAAACCACAAATTACTTTTACTCTTACTTTACTTAAATTAAAATTTTTCGAATTACTTTTACTCTTACTTTACTTAAATTAAAATTTTTCGAATTACTTTTACTTAAAATAATCTAAAATCATTACTTTTTACAACACTAGTATAAAGCACGCCTGCACGGTGATAAGGACATCCGGTTTAATCCGGCAAACACAAAATTCCTCCGACTCCGCCTCAAATTTCTGCAAACTATATATTGATGTGGACGTTAAACGTTAAAACTCGAGCAAAATGACCAAACTTGAATGTTTTTTAATCAATTTAGGTTTTTTACGTGTAAATTTTAAAAGATTAACAATTTTCAATTGCATTACACCATAAAAAGCATAAAATTAACTTTAATCACCATAAAATTAGTAAATTTACAATGGAATATAATTAATTTAACAAGAGACACTAATAAACTTCCGACTTTTTATTCTAGTGCAAAATGATAGTTTCGATTTTTGTTTTGATTTCTTTGATTAAAGATTTCCCATGTGAATTTAGGTTTGGCGAAAGGGAATTATGATTCACAATTTTTGGTTTTTTAATTGAAACATTCGTTACAACAAATATTAATAATGTTTTTATCTTAAAAAGGAATTAATTAAGACCAAAAACTTCGTTTTTCCTAAGCCCAAGCGAAACCTAAAATTCAAGATAAAAGTCTAAAAAAATCTACAAGGCTTTTGAAATGACGAATTATTCACTGCTTAAAGAAAAAGAGTTTTTTTTTCCGAAAATATTATGCAGAAAATATTTTTCCGGGCATCACAGGGTTTTAAAAAATATTGTTGGAAGATGTTAAAAACTCTTACAACTCAAAATCTGACTAATTTCTATTTTTTATTGCACGAAAAATGGGTAATTAAATCGACATTGACAAAATTTGCATAATGTTTAAAACTACGGTAAGTTACGGTAGATTTTGAACGAAGTCGGAGTGGGAGTCGGTGGAATTTAGTGTTTGCTTTTAATCAAATTTGGTTGAGAAACTGTAGGAGGGCAGTTTCTTTTTGGCTGGGAAAGTGTCGCGTGGAACTTCTCTTCCTTGCGTCACATATACGCAACTGCGAGTCTATGAGATTTTGTAATGTAACTATATAACAAATGCCCATAGGCGTTTGCTATTCTCAGTAATGGTAATTCTCAGTAATTCTCAGTAATAATCCATCTTAGCAGCTAGCAGGAATAAGCTCTGCAGATTTAATCCCCGCAGCTGTTTCCTAACCTAAACTTACATGTTTCTAAGCCTAAAAAAATTAAAAAAAAACAACCTTAGCCCTCTACCTAAAGCCTAAAGTTAACATTCCCGAACGAAATACTAAAAACAAGCGTAAACTTACCAAAAAACAGCATCAAAATTAGATTGTTTTTTTAGGTTTTGCTTAGGCTTAGGAACACGTAAGCTTAGGTTAGGAAACAGCTGCGAAGGTAAAAACCGATAATCTGATGTCGTTACTGAAAATTACTGAAGATTACTATTACTGAGAATAGCAAACGCCTGCCCATAAGGTCCAGTGGTGGCAGCACGCCGGACAGAGTAAAATGGAATTGAACAAAAAAAACGATACGGGTAATTTTCGTTCTTTCTTCCAAAATATTTTCTTTTAATGGGTTATCATACTAATTATGCAGTTCAAAATACGTTTTTCTATGACTATAGCAATACTCCTGTTCAAATGCACCCAAACGCACTTTGCTGTTTATATATTCACGTCAGGATTTTATGGACCCTTAAAATGTCATATAGTATTCGTGATCACGTCATATATGTTTTGCTCTGTGAAAATGGTTATAGGAGGAGTTGTTAGAATCACTTTTAGCCAATTAGCGCTTGGGAATAATTGGATCTCCAATGGATAACAGAGCTTCATTTTTCCCTAAGCCTTAAGTGGCTAAAATGATTCTATAAGAAGGTCATAACTCTGTGAAGGTCTTTCCTTTTAAATTTCCTTTTAAATTGGAGAGTTTTGACTATTGTGTTTTTATTAAATATTTGATTCCAGCAATATAATGTTTACCATTCGTCGCCTTACCTCTGACACAATGAGCTACAATTCGTATAAAATACATATGCGACCTTATCATTTTTACAGTTCCTAACAGTACTTTACTAACTACAAAATGAGTCAGAGTCATGTTGATTTTATATTGATTGTGATTCTTTGTGTCAGAGTAACGACGATATAAGACTTTTTTGTAATTAAAACACATTTTGTTTTGTCTGTCTTTTTTTGTTTTTTTTTTTTTTGAGAGGGCAATAAGGTTGTCTGGAAATTTATATATAAAATAGCCATTCTTCAAATAGATATAATACTGCGATTGACTACATTTTCAATTGTGCTAAAATTAGTAACAAACATGTAATTATTTATATAAGTTTCCGCACCTGGTCGGTAAAAAAAAACTTTTTCTTGCGAAAATATTCTTTTCCTTTTTGTCACATGGATAGCTGCATTTTTTTAACATAAATCTGTTATTTATATTCTGTCCATATTTTTAAACCTTTAGGAATAAAACAAATCGTTTACTTAAAATTAAAGTATTAATATTTGCTTTTATGGTAGAAATCCTGTTGTTCTATAGACATTACAAAACGTGCTGATATATCTTATATTTATGAAAAGATGTTTTTGTATGCTCTATAATTGTAGCCAGATTTGAAATAAAACACGAAAAACAATAAACGATTTATATCAAATAGTGTTGTAAAAAGTATTAAGGCTGGTTCATACTTATGACAAAACGTCCTTTGGACAAAGTCCAAAGGACAAATACAGCGTAAAAACGTACAAAGTACAAGGTGTTTATACTTTTTTGCCCTTTGGACTTTTCGCTTTCTCTTGGATTTTGTATGTTTCTTGGACTTTGTCCAAAGGACAAATTTTAAGTAGCATTCATACTTTGTACAAAGGAAAAAGTCCAAAGGACGTTTTGGCTTGTCCAATAGGACGTTTTGTCACAGGTACTAACCGGCCTTCACTTTTTTTAGCTTTTACTTAAACTAATAAAAGTAGAATTATTTTAGATTACTTTTACTTTTACTTTTCTCTCCACTTTTTAAATTTCAATTACCTTTACTCTTACTCGACTTTTAAAATTTCAATTACCTTTACTCTTACTCGACTTTTAAAATTTCAATTACCTTTACTCTATCTACTTTTAAATTCTTTCTCTTTTCTCTTTTTTTTTTTTTTTTGCTCGCTTTTATTTTTTTTTTTGCTGCTTTTATTTTTTTTTTTTTTTTTGTTGTTTGTTTTTTTTGTTTGGTTTGTTTTTGTTTTTTTGGTTTTGAGCTTGTTTTTTTTGTTTTTTTTTTTTTTCTTTCTGACTTTTTTTTAAGTCTTTATCACTTAAATTTTTTTGTCTATTTGTTTGTTCTTGGGATTTCTTTTGGGGCGGTCTGAGTAATTTGTGATTTTTTAATTTAAGTAAAGTAAAAGTAAAAGTAATGGTCAAAATTTTATTTAAGTAAAGTAAAAGTAAAAGTAAGACCTATTTTTTTAAGTAAAAGTAAGAGTAAAAGTATAATAAAAGTAATTTTGACCGGAGCAAAATACCGGTTTTTGGAGTTCCAGAGCTCCGTTCTAAAGTTTTTTTGCTAATTTTATGCATAATTATCATTTTAATAAGTTTTGTAGTCAAAATAAATGGTTTTAGCGTGTTAGCGGCATAAAATATTGTCTTTTGCCATTTAACTTTACAACAAGTCATTTGAAATGGAATTACGTTTTACTCTTTGGTTTTCTAATAAGTCGAGTAAGAGTAAATATTTGAGATTTAAAAATACGAGTAAGAGTAAAAGTAAAAGTATTTGAAATTTCAAAAGTCGAGGAAATAAGAGTAAATTAATATAATAAGTAAAAGTATTTGAAATTTTAAAAGTCGAGTAAAAGAGTAAAAGTAAAAGTATTTGAAATTTCAAAAGTCGAGTAAGAGTAAAAGTAAAAGTATTTGAAATTTCAAAAGTCGAGTAAGAGTAAAAGTAAAAGTATTTGAAATTTTAAAAGTCGAGTAAGAGTAAAAGTAAAAGTATTTGAAATTTCAAAAGTCGAGTAAGAGTAAAAGTAAAAGTATTTGAAATTTCAAAAGTCGAGTAAGAGTAAAAGTAAAAGTATTTGAAATTTTAAAAGTCGAGTAAGAGTAAAAGTAAAAGTATTTGAAATTTCAAAAGTCGAGTAAGAGTAAAAGTAAAAGTATTTGAAATTTCAAAAGTCGAGTAAGAGTAAAAGTAAAAGTATTTGAAATTTTAAAAGTCGAGTAAGAGTAAAAGTAAAAGTATTTGAAATTTCAAAAGTCGAGTAAGAGTAAAAGTAAAAGTATTTGAAATTTTAAAAGTCGAGTAAGAGTAAAAGTAAAAGTATTTGAAATTTCAAAAGTCGAGTAAGAGTAAAAGTAAAAGTATTTGAAATTTTAAAAGTCGAGTAAGAGTAAAAGTAAAAGTATTTGAAATTTTAAAAGTCGAGTAAGAGTAAAAGTAAAAGTATTTGAAATTTTAAAAGTCGAGTAAAAGTAAAAGTAAAAGTATTTGAAATTTCAAAAGTCGAGTAAGAGTAAAAGTAAAAGTATTTGAAATTTCAAAAGTCGGAGAAGATGAAATTAAAAATAAAAGTAAGAGTAAAAGTAAAAGTATTTGAAATTTTAAAAGTTGAGTAAGAGTAAAAGTAAAAGTATTTGAAATTTTAAAAGTCGAGTAAAAGTAAAAGTAAAAGTATTTGAAATTTCAAAAGTCGAGTAAGAGTAAAAGTAAAAGTATTTGAAATTTCAAAAGTCGAGTAAAAGTAAAAGTAAAAGTATTTGAAATTTCAAAAGTCGAGTAAGAGTAAAAGTAAAAGTATTTGAAATTTTAAAAGTCGAGTAAGAGTAAAAGTAAAAGTATTTGAAATTTTAAAAGTCGAGTAAAAGTAAAAGTAAAAGTATTTGAAATTTTAAAAGTCGAGTAAAAGTAAAAGTAAAAGTATTTGAAATTTTAAAAGTCGAGTAAGAGTAAAAGTAAAAGTATTTGAAATTTTAAAAGTCGAGTAAAAGTAAAAGTAAAAGTATTTGAAATTTTAAAAGTCGAGTAAAAGTAAAAGTAATCCTAAATCCGTTACTTTTATTACTTTAAGTAAAAGTAAAAGTAACTTTTTACAACACTAGATTGGACCAATTTTACGATCAAACTAACCATATACTGATTAAATAAATGGCCATCAATATACTTCATACTACTTCAAAACAAACAACAATGGTTCCAATTAAAAAGCTCATCAACTTTACAAAAGAACCACACCAATAGAAAACTAACATTACTTCATACTCATCGGAGGCTAATAAGATGCTAATCAAAACTACCATCTCATGTATCTCATAATCGTCATTGCAAGAAATTATAAATGACATTATATTGCTGGATCAAATATTTAGGTAAAATACTATAGTCAATATCTTTGCCAATTAAAAAAGAAAATTGTCCAGTGTTAAAGATCTTCACAACAGCTTTATGATGATGTATAGAATCATTTTTAGTCATTAGGGCTTGGGAAAATCGGGACCTCCATCCATTGTAGATCGAAGTTTTTCTAGTGCTATCTGCTAAATGTTTCAGAGTCTTCCTAACCATTCCCACAGAGCAAAAAATATATGACGTGATCACAATACTATATGACATTTTAAGGGTCTTTAAAATACTGATGTGAATATATAAACAGCAAAGTGCGTTTGGGTGCATTTGAACAGGAGTATTGCTATAGTCATAGAAAAACGTATTTTGAACTGCATAATTAGTATGATAACCCATTAAAAGAAAATATTTTGGAAGAAAGAACGAAAATTACCCGTATCTTTTTTTTTGTTCAATTCCATTTAACTCTGTTGTAGTGGCTATACCATGCAGCCTTATGCAGTGTCCTATTTTAGTATACCTCACAATTTCAGAAAACTATCACACTATTAGTCGTACTCAATGCTCAAGTTAAGCTACTAGCTAAAGCAAAACCTAAAAAGTATTTTAAAGCTTCTGCTACTGTTTTTTCTATAAATTTGAAGCTTGTTTTTTTTAGGTTTTGCTTAGGCTTAGGAAATGTAAGCTTAGGCTTAGTATAGAGGCTACAAGTTGTTTTTTTAATTTTAGGCTTAAAACATGTAATCTAGTTATATAAACATGCGGATTACATCTGCAGAGCTTATTCCTGCTAGCTGCTAAGATGGATTATTACTGAGAATTACTGAGAATTACCATTACTGAGAATAGCAAACGCCTATGGGCATTTGTTATATAGTTACATTACAAAATCTCATAGACTCGCAGTTGCGTATATGTGACGCAAGGAAGAGAAGTTTGATGTGATTTTCCCAGCGGAAAAGAAACTGCCGCCTCCTACAGTTTCTCAACCAAATTTGATTTAAAGCAAACACTAAATTCCTACCGACTCCCACTCCGACTTCGTTCAAAATCTACCGTAACTTACCGTAGTTTTAAACATTATGCAAATTTTGCCCAGTTCATCAGCCACCATTTTTCGTGTAATTATACGATATTTTGAGTTGTAAGAGTTTTTAACATCTTCCAACAATATTTTTTAAAAACTGCGGTGTCCCGAAAAATATTTTCTATAAGATTTCGGGAAAAAAACTCCTTTCCTTAACAGCTAGATCTGTTATTTCAAAAGCCTTGTAGATTTTTTTAGACTTTTATCTTAATTTTAGGTTTCGCTTGGGCTTAAAATAACTTTGTTATTTTTCAAATAACACATGTATGAGTAC
>JASAMX010010042.1:0-18916 GCA_030248175.1 Microlaimidae sp. YZB2_3 | reverse complement strand
GGAGGGTGGTCAAAGGAGGGGCGTCAAAGAAGGTCCAGCGAAGCCAGATTTTTTCTTTATTATTAATTTAGAAACTTTTCTGATGCGTTCCAAAAGCATATTTAGAGTAAAAAAACAAAAATTTTCCCGCTTCGCGGGTAGTTTAAATTGATAATTTATCTTAGTTTTTCAATTAAAATCAGTTATGCCTATTAATATTGAGGGCATACATGTCAAATAAAACTACTATGAATAATAAATTACACTTTTAATATTGTTTTAAACACATATTTTAAATTTAAAGGGATGAACTACCTTAAATTTAGAAATACTTTTAGTAATTAACTGGAAATAAAATGTCTAGTGTGTTTTAGTGTCTTAAATTAAAAATTTTCTTCTCTGGGGGGGCATTGTGCTCCCTGGACCCCTCTGACAAGAGGCTCTGCCCTTGACTCCCCTCCGGGGCTCTCCTCCTCCAGACCCCCATTTCTGGGGGGTTGCTTCCCCTCATTTCCCTGCAGTGTTAGTATTACCTCCCCTGGACCGCTCCCTCCAAAGGGCACGCCGCTGCAAAAGCTATAAAGGAAGAAGAAACAAAGAAAGCTTGGTTTGGCAGTATTTCGTCAATAGCGAGGAGGCCAACTAAGCTTCTTGCCAAATAAAGGGTTGTTCTAAGCCCAATATAAAATACACTCGATTTTAGCAACAAATATAAAAAAACACTTAAAATTTCACCACAAAGAACAGAAAAAAATGTTTTGGGTCCTGTTTTATAAAAACCTTTGTAAATTCTCGTTTTACAAATCTCCGCCTATTTTTTTGTAAAATACATGATAAAGGTTTTTCGACTTGTATTATTTTTTATTTTATTTTTTATTTTTCATATAAATAATATTTTGCATTAAAAGAACAAACATTATTTAGAAAACTGAAACGAGGATTTAAATAACCTACTGCTTGAATTGAGATAACCTATGCCAAATTAGAATTGCCAACTCTAAAAACAAAAATTTAACCTTTTTATTTAAAAAAAATTAAGTTTAAAAATAAGGCCCTAATTTTTTTAATTGATCTTTACACAAGATAAACTCCCGCAAAAATTTTTTAATGATTTGTTAAGGTACTTTACAAACTGCAAATACTTTGATATAAACTACAGTGATAAAATTATTTAAGTAAAATGTTTTCCTACGATTGTATGTAGAAACTTCTAGAACATTCTGGAAAGTGAGGTCATATTACCTAATGCTCATTGGCTAAGAACTTTCTAGAAACTTCTGGAAGCATGCTTTGCTGGTATATAAATGGAGCCTGTTAGCTCCTGATTATTGTTGTGAATATTTGCCTTTCTTTGTGCTTTATCATTACTGCTCTGGCTATATACTGCCTGTACTATACTAATGCTTTGCCTTGTGCTACTTGCTACTACTGCTGTTTATCTGTTCCTGTTAGCAAATAAACTACTGTTGTGGAATCCTTTTGTGTACATCGCCACTAAGCCTAAGCTAGGCCTTACCTAAGCATTGCCAGCGGGTGCCTACTTTATGGATCTCGGGTAGTAATCCCTGTGTCATTGCAACGACAAGTCTTGGAGCTGCTTCATTTGGGACATTTTGGCATGCAGCGTATGAAGCAGCTTGCACGTACTGCAGTCTACTGGCCAAGAATTGATGCTGACATCATGGAAGCATGTCATCTATGCACCTCTTGTGCAGAACATCAAAACAAGCCATCAAAACCTGCAGTTCACCCCTGGATGCTACCAGAAAAACCGTGAAGCCGACTACACATTGACCATGCTGTTAATTTCATGGGAAACAACTGGCTGGTCATGATTGATGCTTACTCCAAGTATCCCTGCATACATGCGACAAGTTCAACTTCTACAAAAACTACTACCAACCTGCTGGAAGAGGACTTTGCTCATTTTGGTTACCCTCATACCATTGTCTCAGACAATGCTACTACCTTCACATCTGAAGAGTTCCAGCAGTGGTGCAGGGAACGAGGAATTGTACACTTAACAGGTGCGCCATATCACCCTGCTACAAATGGAGCTGCTGAACGCCTAGTTCAATCTTTCAAGCAGGCTCTAAAGAAATCATCTTTGGCACCAAGGATGGCACTGCCAGAATTCCTGCAACATTACAGGCGCACACCTTTGCCTACTGGATTTTCACCCAGTGAATTGCTAAATGGACGTTAGATCCGCTGCAAGATTGATGTCCTACTGCCTTCACCTCCACACTTGGCTCAAGAAAAGCAAGCCCAGTTGGCCACAAAGTTCCAAATGAAGGAAAATTCTTCAGCGTAGATTGCTAAGATGTGGTCCTATTCTGTGGGAACACTTTGTTATGCCTTGTACTGTGGTCCAAAACGTGACAAGGATCCACGTTGGGTACCTGCAGTGGTCACGAAAGTTTTTGGATCAAGAAGCGTTAATGTCAAGGTTTACCCCCGTGGTCCAACTTGGCGCAGACACCTGGAACAACTCCGACCTCGCTATGGAGTTCATGAAGATGAAGATCCTGGAGAAACCCCTGTGCAAAAGAATAAAACTGCATACACTTCAATTCCAGAGCTAAAAGACTTGGAGTATAATGAACTGCCAGCAGCTAACGAAAAGAGAAATCCACGCCTACCAACTGGAGATGAATATCGGATTTACAACCCTCGCTGCTCCAAACAAAATCAGAAGCAGAAGACTAAGACTTGCTGTAATTGGACTGATCGCCTTCGGTGGGATAACCTCAGGCTGGCAGGGAGGTGTTAAGGTACTTTACAAACTGCTAATACTTTGATATAAACTACAGTGATAAAATTATAAAGTAAAATGTTTTCCTACGATTGTATGTAGAACCTTCTAGAACATTCTGAAAAGTAAGGTCATATTACCTAATGCTCATTGGCTAAGAACTTTCTAGAAACTTCTGGAAGCATGCTTTGCTGGTATATAAATGGAGCCTGTTAGCTCCTGATTATTGTTGTGAATATTTGCCTTTCTTTGTGCTTTACCATTACTGCTCTGGCTATATACTGCCTGTACTATACTACTGCTTTGCCTTGTGCTACTTGCTACTACTGCTGTTTATCTGTTCCTGTTAGCAAATAAACTACTGTTGTGGAATCCTTTTGTGTACATCGCCACTGAAAACACAACAAGATTCTTTAAAAAAAAATTGTTTAAATATTTAAAAAATAAAATAACAGTTGCGACCACAACATGGCTCTAATTGTTTTTAATTTTTCACAAATAAAAACATTGAAAATGGTTTGTTGGATTCCTGAATCTTTTTCTTTAAGTCTAACACCTAGGCAATAAAAATTTGCTCCAATAACTCATTATAAAAAAATTGCACATTTAAAACAATAAGTAATTTATTTATTTTAAAATACTGGTACTGAAATTAATACTAGTATTAATTCCTAGAATATTGGAACTAAATTTGGGTTTTTGAAAAAATACTGGTACTGTACTCGAAATAAAATTTGAGGTAGGGATAGTACTGGTACTATACTGCAACTAAAATGAGGACGGTAAATTTACTGGTACTGTACTGGAATGTTTTTGGACAACCAGCATAGTACTGGTACTGGAATAAAATTTGAGTACTGTAACAACACTAGTTGGCACATGTGTCATAAAGGTAAATTAATTGATGACAACTGACACTTTTTGAATCATAATAATTTTTAAAAAACAAACCGCCGCTGTGCCAGGATTATTAATATTTTGTATTTAAATGAAATATATGAAATATTAACGAAGGCAACAAACTTTGAGCATGAAAAACAGCCGTTTTTTTCATTTACACAAATAAATTTTTTATGTAAAAGGAGGACATTTTTTATCATTCTTTTTTGGAAATATGTGTAAACAGAACAGTCAATGTGCCTGTGAAATGTATGAAATTACATTTTGAATCACCGTTAGAGTTACAGTTAGAATTTTGTAGTGCCATAGATGCAATAACTTACTTAATAATGCCTATTTTTTGCCGTATGACAGTTTCTATGTTTTGCTACTCGACAATTGGTTACTTATAAAAAGACACAAAAATGTTTGGTTTATAATATAAGATTGCAGAGTAATATTATTTTCAATTAAACTGTTTTAAAAATTTATGTTTTCTCATAAACTTCCCTGAAACCAACTTTTAGTTTTAAATGGGAACTCTGTGAAAATTTTGCTAACTAAAACTTTAAAATCAGCCAAAATCTTAATTTAAACGCCCAAAGTTTAAAATTTCATTATTAGTATTTAAGGTTTTAGGGTTTGAGTGTTTATGTTTAAAAGATGTAGTGATACTGCTATTATTAAAATAATGTATTAACAACAATTGAATTTATTAAAACCTTATGTTATGTCATTAAAAATAACCAATAACACAAAATCAGGGTAATGATGTTTTTTCTTCAACGACCTGAAAATAAAGTAAAATTACGTAAATTATAATTTATGGGTATTCTGTATTTAAAATTACTTAAAATTTATATATATATATATATATATATATATATATATATATATATAAAAAATTATATTTATATTTATATTATTATTTATATTTATATATTTATATATATATAAAATAATAAAAGAAAGAAAGACCAAAATCTGATCGGTCCATTAGACTAGCCATTGGTCTTTTTTGAAAGTGAGACAAATTTATTCCTACATATGCATAGCACATCTGTTAATACGGCAAATATCTCGTAATAATACTGCTAAAAAGTCGTAAAAATTTTGGGTAAAAATTGGACTGGTTCTTGCGTTTGTTCTAATTCACTTTTTGCAACCTACAATGGCAATAGGAAATCCAACGGAATTTCTAAATTTAAAACACGCTGCTAATCTATCAAATATACATATCAAGTTTGTGGATGAACTACAACAAGACTCCCAGTTGCTGTTCCAAAGCAGGTAATGTGCAGTTTTCCTAAAATAGCAAATCCGGTTAACGTCAACATGGAGTTGTGGATACCGCGCAGTACATCTGTTCATACTATAGCGTATAAATGTTTTTTTAACCATACCAGAATAGTTTGTACACATACAGCACTTCTATTGGATCATTACTTTGTTTTAGACGACTCCACTAAATCATTGGGAACTACAGAAGATTGTTTTACAGCAATTCAAACTAAGTCTTGATCAGGAAAAAGTTACACATAACTATTAAATCAATATTGGTTAACAAATACACATTTAAAAGATAAATACAAATATTTGCTGTTTTGATTTACGTTCAACCGTCGCAAATTTCATGATACAAAAAGGACAAGTGGTACTCGTTTAGCCTCTGATTTGGGCGATGCGAGTTAGTGTAAAGTGACATATTCCGGTTGTGTCATGAATGAAAGAGAACGTCTATCTTCAATTTGGAATCCAAACAAACTATAACCTCCGTCTGCTATTTGAAAAAAAACAAGAATCTATACTTGTACTGATGCAGATCAACATATAATAAAAATATAGTTTACAGGGAACTATAAAGTTTAAAAATATAGTTTACAGGGAGCTATAAAGTTTACTGAAAATAAGAATTTTTAATTTGTATACTTATGTAATAGAATAAGACCTTGCTATTAATTTTTACAACCTTCATTATATTTGACACAATTAAATTAATTGCATTGATTTTGCCGCAAATTTAAAGAAATTAATCCTTTTTTTTTACAGAAAACAATTTTTTACCCAAAAATCGCAATTTTCTAGAAAAAAACTGGCCAGAGAGACCTTAAAGGTGCGGTACTAAGTCTAACGTTTTGTCTTCGATTTTTATTATTTTTTTATGAAAACCTTACCCCTGCCTCCAATAGCCCACAAAATTTTTTTCATTAAAATATTTCCAGTGGTTCAGGAGATATGACCCTCCAAAATCGGTGTTTTTTGACAATTCTGTACTTGAAAGATTGCTCAATGGGTATAAAAATTTAAATTACAAAAAGACACTCAAAGAAAGCGGCAACTTTCTACTTTAAATTTGTATCTTGATTATTGATATTGGTGCAGTATTTGTTGAGATATTGGGCTTCCCGTACAAAAAACTCGCGATTTTTTTGTTAAAAACACCAAACGACAGCAGAGATTTGATAAAGTTTGCCCAACATTTTTTAGCGAAAAAATCGCGCGTTTCTTGTACTAGAAACATAATATCTTAACAAATACTGCATCAATCTTAAAAATCAAGGTATCAAAATAAAGTAGAAAGTAGCCGCTTTCTTTGAGTGCATATTTTGTATTTTAAATGTTAAAAACTTTTAAGCAATCTTTCAAGTACGGAATTGTCAAAAAAACGCTATTTTTGGAGGGTCATATCTCCTGAACCACTGGAGATATTTTGATGAAAAAACCATGGGGGGCAGGGGTAAAGATTTTTTTTGTGAAAAAAAAATTTTTTTTTTCAAAAAAAATTTTAAGTTAAAGATTTTCTATTTTTACTATGAGGGTTTAAATCTCAGCCAAATTTCATATGCGTCGTTTTTTAAGGCTTGTTTACACTAAATACTAGGTTTTTTACTGAAGACGTTTTTTTAATCATTTTTTTTCATTTTGTGTTGTTTTAAAAAAAAATTTTTACACCAGGGTCTTTACCTTTTTTATTACCACTATAGTCTGTTCAAAATTGATTGAGATTGGCGACAAAACTTAAATTTTATAATATTATATCTCAAGATACCAATTAGAAAGATAGTTGATATGCTGTTAGCATATACTTTTCCATGTTTTTCTTAAAAAATTTGAGCACGATTGGAAGAGTAAGTTTTTTTTCAAACGGTTTGAATTTGCCCGAATTTCGCATTTTTTACCACATTTTTAATATGTGAGCCTATTTAATTTTAAGATCGCACGATGCTCTTGGGTTGTGGCTACTAGCCACCTCCTCTTAACCAGCTAGCAAGTTTACGTTTTGTCGCCATGCTCAATCATTTTTGAACAGACTATAGTTCCACTGGAGTCAACTATGTCTAAGCTACAGTTTGATTTAGATATCGTAGGATTTGCTGCGCCGTTTTTGAGATATAACGTTTTTTTGTCGTTTTTTTGTGTTTTATAAAGTTTAAATTTTGTCGCCACTCTTAATTATTTTTAAATATGCTTTAATGTTTAATTTTTTAATGTAATAAAACTGTTATTTCTGAAAAAGCATACCGTTTTGACAGTTTTGATGGCAGTTTTGTTCAGATTTAAAATATGTGTCTTTGCCACAACCTTCATCATAATAGAAATGGACACAGGCTTTGTTTCGAAATACCCATCGGTGTACCCACCGACCTGAGCAGTGTTTTTCGTTCTTGACTAGTGAACATTGGTCAATTTCTAAATTTGTTTTTGAATCAGAGTTTTGTAAGGAGGAATTTCAGTTACAAGTTGATCGCGTTAAGAGTTAATTATTAATAAGCGTTTCATATTCAATTGTGTGTAATAACTTATGTTTTGTTTTAAAATCGTCTTAAACTTACTGGCAAGAGTTATTATTGGCTAGACAGCCAAAATATCATGTGTTTGAATGGTGCTTTATGCTAGAAAACGCTTTTAAGTAGAAAAAGGATGGATCTTTCTCCCCAACGATTAAAAAAATTAGGGTAAATGAGGTTTCATTGAAACGCTAGTTGTGAGATATCTTTATCATCAAGATTATCACGAAACGATTAAATTTTAAAAAATAAAACAAACATCTTTAAGCTTGAAAATGCTGTTTCACCTATGGGTTTTGAAAAATACAAATTTTTTGTATCTGAAATGTGCTTAGACTTATTGGTTGGTAAAAATTGGTAGAAAATGAAAAGCTAGAACATATAGTTTTTTGGAAGGGACAGCCTGGAAAACTTTATGATGGAAAACGCTTTTTAATTAAACGGAGGATGAAAAAAAACCATAACATAAAAAGGATTAGGTTAAATATGGTATTATTGAAAAGTTTACTGTTGGGAAATGTCTTTGCTGCTCACCTATGACAGCCTGCTGCCTGTACCTCACTGCTCACTTGTCTATGTTACTACTTTTGTGAAGTTTTGTCTGTGTACCTGACAATAATTGAAATTTAAGTGCTTACTTTTTGATTTTAACAAATACATATATACCTAAACACAACGTTTATTTTTAGGGCGATTTTTTCCTGGTTCTGCGTTCTGTAGCTCCCGTGCATAAGTCAATAATATGGTTTATTGTTAGGCTTCAAAACACGTTTAATTGACTGTGTTTTGAACTCTAAAAATTATCCATTAATGACTATTTCCTACCAAATAATGCACGGATTTGGTTTTCTGTGTTCTTTGTATGATGTAATAAATTGTGTAATTACAAAAAATATATTTAATTCTATGAATATGTTGATTTTTTGTTAAAAAAATTGTGTTTTGTATTTTGTTTACAAATGTTAATCACACTTAATATAATCAAAAATATATAATATAACGAAAAATGTGCAACTCCTATATAAAAAAGTACGGAAAAGTAGGCCATTATAATGAGCCTCTCCATTTAAATGACACTCTCCATAATAATGGCATAGTAGCCATTTAAATGCAGGAAAATATGCCGTTCACTTATGTCACTTTAAACTAAATGCGCGCGCATCCCCTGAATGAAATAAAATGTTTTTATTGATCCGCGCACATTTGTGCAGAATAACCTTGGGAACAGCATATTTTCCCCGCATTAAAATAACTACTATGCCATTATTATGGAGAGTGTCATTTAAATGGAGAGGCTCATTATAATGGCCTACTTTTCCGTAATTTTTTATATAGGAGTTGCACATTTTTTGTTATATTATATATTTTTGATATAATGATAATGGTAATGGTACTGGTAATGAGTGTTGATACCACCTGCTATAAAAATATAATACATAAGTAGCGTGTTAATTTTTTTGTTTGCTAATATTTGTAGAGATGCACTGGTGTGGCTATTTTTGCCGGCGCCAGAACATATGCTTTTTTAGGACCAGCAAAAAAACTGGTTCTTGAGCAAAAACCTTAAATGAATGTATACTCTAATACTCTAATAAACCCAAAAATACTGTTTGTAATATTCATTTGTTTTTTAAATGAAAAAAACTGGGTCTACGGAACTGGAGAGTAAATAAATAAAATTTAAATTTGTTTTTTTATTTTTATGTGGGAACTTTTAAAACCGTATTGGAAAAGTTTTACTTTTTCCCCAGAATCTAAAGGAGCTTATGTGCACGTTTTTGACGCTATTTTAAATTCCGAAAAATACTTTACAATATGTTTTTAACAGAAATGAACGTTAAAAACACAAAATTTATTTTTTAAGTTTCACCATATATTCGTATTTTCAAAATGCTGAGATTTTACCAAAAGATAAACATATTTTACAGACTGATTTCATAAGATTTCAAAACTAAATTTTTAAAATGAAACAACAATAATATCAATGTTAAATTCTAGTTTTTGTTATTTTTGAATTTAGCATAACCCACTTTTGAGAAGGCTGATCTCATAAGATTTTAAAACTAAATTTTTAAAATGAAATAACAATAATATCAATGTTAAACTCAAGTTTTTGTTGGTTTTGAATTTCGCACAACCCATTTTCCATTATAATTCACTTTAGTTAAAAAAGTAAAAAATACACGTATATTATTTATATATTTATCAAATTATACTGTTTTCTACTTAAAGCAACTTATGTTTTGCTTTTAACTTGAGATTATGTGTTCATTGTTGTATTCAAAGAATGCGACTCTTTAGTGTTTTTCTCACCCAAAATATCTCAAAAATCTCCACACGACACCCCTTTCTTCCAAAAATTTGGGAGTACCTTCGACATCCCTCCCAAAATTTGCGGAGGTCACAGTACTAAAAACACTAATAATGGAGTGTTTGGGTCTTAGGATATGGGATGGATAACAAGCTTAAATTCGGCCAGCTTTCATTTCGGCAACTGACTATTGTGCTAGCCACACTCAAATTTATGTGATTAAACTAAATTCATATATCAAGATCAGTACCTAATCTATATCACGATTTATTTAGCCATACGCAATCTATCACAAAACTTAAAAATTTATGCATGGTATAAATAACAGCCGGTGGACAAAATTAAGGCTAAGTTAAGTTAAGTTAAGACTTTTAAGAAATTTGTTATAGTTGCAGATAATTTTGCCTGGACCACAATTATATTGATAGATAATTTTAATGTTGGGTGAAACTAAATTTCTAATTGGAATAATAGAGAGGAATTTTGGTGAAAAAGATTCACTTTTGTCAAGAGACTGTAAACACGATTTAGTCAACTTTTGAAAAATAAATGACTGTCTTTCAGACACTTACTAACGCAAAGCTTACAGGTGCAGTATACTAAATCATGGTGTAATTTTAATCGCTTTTTTATTAATACTAATTGATAAATCAGGTCACACTGAAAAAAAAATGGAATACACCAAAAATTAATTCCTAACGGTTAACGAGTTATTATCAAAAATACTCCTAGGTTATTTTCAATATTGTTTTTATACACAATTTTAAAAGGAAATCATTTCTACTGAACGAATAATAACAAAGCTTAATAATATTCATGCTAGGGTACCAAAACGCTCAAAATTAAATCTGGTTCAATTTTGAAAAGTAGTAGATGAATCATATCATTTTAAAAACACTATATTTCAAAATTGATGTTTGGTGTTTAGTTTATGGTGTGTTTTAAAACATTTTTATTATTACAAAAGCTAAAAGTCAAAGAATTCAAATGTTTTTTTTTATATGTGGTTTGCATTTTTTAAAAGTAAAACTTTGGCAATAGCTAACTGATAATACTAAAATAACAGTAAGAAAAAACACACCAACTGTAAAACCAAATTAAATTTGTTTTTCAAAAAGACAGTACTCATTTGATATTTTTTTTAAATTAAGCTGAATTTAAAATTTAAGCTTTTTAAGAATTGAGCGTAATTTATTTAGTTTGAATAAAATGCGTTTAGTAGAAATCTTTTCATTTGAAAAGTGGCGTGTAAAAACTAAAAATAAGTACACATATATTTTTGATAGTGAGTAAATGAATAAAAACTAAAAATCTAAAAAAATACTTCAATTATTTTTAAGTTTCTGCTTTTAAACATGATAACAATAGTTTTACTGGTAAAAAATTTGCATATTGTTAATTTTAGATACTGAATAGTAAGTCAAATAACAATTATTTAGAATTAAATCACGTGTTGGATGTTTTCCCTCAGTTTTGCCCCCAGTTTAAAAATTGAAAAAACACTTTTTAAAATGATTTATTTCTTTAAATTTGTGTATCCAAAATACAACAAATACTATTTGTAGTATTTTCTTTTATTTTTTAATACTAATGAAACTATTTTTAAACCGGTTATTTTTTCTTGCGTAAAATATGAATTATTTCCCCATAGGTGACGGTAAAAGATCTCCATTTGTACACTGCGTCCATTGGGTGCTCACTGGAATCCTTGTTGTATAAATATTTTTAAGGCGTGAAAAAAAAGAGAAGGACCAAAACGGCTAACCCTTTTTTACTGGACAAAATTTTGCTCAATTTCACTAGAGTTGTGGACACATTGAGCATGGACAGTATGCGATAAATTATGGATTTCCATTTACTGTGTTATTAACAGAACATGGCAAATGTGAGTTTTTTAGCGCTAAAAATTTAAATATGAACTCTAAAATTGTTTTTGATTTGACCTTTCAAAAATTCTAAATGGGAGGGGGGTGACCCCCAATCTTTTTTTTTTGGGGGGGGGGGGTGGGCGGGTATTCCAGTAAACTTTTGTTTTATGCCCAATCAACTTAAAAACTGGCCAATATGATTTTGCTTGATGTTTTCTGAGCCCCAATTACAACCATAAATTTTTTTTTTACATTCAAGAACCTCAAAAGGAGGGTCTACCCTATTTGGGGAATGGAGCACTGCGCTCTCGCAATAGACCTCCTTTTACTCCCAACCACCCCAAACATAGGGATTGTCTGGGATGTTGATTTTAAATATTAACTTTTGTTGTTGCTTTTACATTTGAGATCCTCAAAAGGGGTTTACTCTATTGGGGAAGGGGAAGCACAGCGCTAACAATAGCTTCCATTTTACATCTAATATATGGTTTTGCTTGATGTTTTCTGAGCCCCAATTACAACCATAAATTTTTTTTACATTCAAGAACCTCAAAAGGGGGTCTACCCTATTTGGGGGGTGGAGCACTGCGCTCTCACAATAGGCCTCATTTTACTCCCAACCACCCCAAACATAGAGATTTTCTGGGATGTTGATTCTAAATATTAACTTTTGTTGTTGCTTTTACATTTGAGATCCTCAAAGGGGGTTTACTCTATTGGGGAAGGGGGAGCACTGCGCTAACAATAGCCCCTATTTTACATCTAACCACCCCAAGCCAAAAATATCATTGATGGGTTTTCTTGGGTGCTGATTGTGAATATAGACTCCTTTTGTTGATTTTAAATTTGAGAACCTCCAAAGGGGGTCTATTCTATTGGGGGGGGGGCAGCACCACACTCTCACAATAGTCTCCATTTTGCTCCCATACACCCCATACATTGGGATTTTCTGGGGTGATGATTTTAAATATTAATTGCTGTTGTTGTTTTTACATTTGAGAACTTCAAAGCGGTTGGGGGGTTACTCTATTTGGGGGGGGGGGAGCACTGCACTCTCACAATAGCCCCATTTAAATCCCATCCATCCCAAACATAAGGATTTTCTGGGGTGCTGATTTTAAATATAAACTTTGTTTGTTCTTTGTTTGTTTGTTGATTTTACATTTAAGATTTTCCAATGGGGGGTCTATTGGAAAAGGGGGGGGGGGAGGGGCAGCACCACACTCTCTCAATAGCCCCCATTTTAGTCCTATCCACCCCCAACATAGGGATTTTGTGGGGTGGTAATTTTAAATATTAACTTCTGTTGTTCTTTTACATTTAAGAACCTCCAAAGGTGGGTTTACTCTATTGGTGGGTGGGGGGTACCGGACTCTCACAATAGCCCCTATTTTACACCAACCATCCCAAAAATATCATTTAGGGGTTTTCTGGGGTGCTCCCCCTGCTAATAAACTAGACCCTGCTTTTTAGTTTTTTAAATGTAAAATCCAGTAAGCTTTTGTTTTGTGCCCATCCAAATTAAAAATTAGCCAATAATAACTTTATCAATTTTACCGGTCTTACCGTTGATGATAAATTATCGTGGAGTAAGCACTCTGAAATTAAAAGTGCCCAGTTAAGAAAAGCCATGGTTTGGCTATGGTTTGGCTATCTATTACCCTTGTTTTCAAAAAGATCGTTACAAGCTGGACAGGGCACTACAATCAAGTTTAAGAATGATTTACAAAAAATACAATTTTTGTTTGGAGCAGTTACAAACTTTAAGTAAAATCCCATCTGTTGGCCATACAGCGGCTAGTTTTCGATCACGTCTTATGTACTGTTATCATCACTCAATTTGCATTCCTCCTGAAAATCATCTGTTAATGACTGCCAGCCAAGACGTGAGAAGGTCTGACAGACTTAGAAGCAATATTTATGAATATGATTTGCCAACCAAGCACTTTTTAAGAACTGATTTGTCTGCTCTAAGACAATCTATAAAACTATGGAATGGGCTTCCAGCCATTTTCTGTGAACAAACCAAAAATTCTTTTTTTAAATCTATGCAGGACATTAATTTTTAAATACATTTTGGAAAACAACCAATTCTATAATGTGTTATAGTTATTTGTTTTATTTGTTTGTAGTAATGAATGTTATTATTTAATAGCTGTAATTAATGATTGTGATATTTACGTTTTTAATATTTTAATTATTTTTTTTAAAATATATTTTGTGTCTTTAGCAAAACTGAATGGGTTTTTGGCTGCTTTTTGTTACCAATTTCAGGGAGTCATGAATCCTTTTGAGGTTGGAAATGACTGAGTAGTATTAAAGATATATTCAGTTTTGCTTATTGGGTCATACACTACAGTGCGGTGTAAACTTGCTTCAGTATGTTCCTGTCTTATGACGAAATAAATAAATAATAATAATAATAATAAATAATTTTTAAACAATTTTTTAAAATTTTCTTTTTGATTTTATTTTTTGTGAACACCACAAAATAGAGGGTTAATCCCCTCTTAGGGGGCTTCTCGCTGCAGTCTTAATTAACCATAAAAACACCATCCTAATGTTTTCTTGAGCCCAATTCCAACTATAATTCATTTCTTTGATTTTACATTTGAGAACCTCAAAGGCATGTCCATTCTACTGGGGGGGGGGGGGGGGCCCACACTCTCAACAAACAAAATTTATATTGAAAATTAGGACCCATGAAAACCCTACAATACTAAGTTTTTGTTTGTTAAAGGTAAAATAGGGGCTATTGTGAGAGTGCAGTGCCCCCTCCCCACAAAAAAAAACAGGTGGATCCCTTTTGAAATTTTCAATTGTAAAATCAACAAATGAAGTTTATATTTAAAATCAGCACCCCAAAAACCCATCAATGATATTTTTGGGGTGGTTTGGATTAAAATGGGGCTATTGTGAGAGCGCAGTGCACCCCTCTCCCCCAAATTTGGTAACCCCCCCGTTTTACGATTCTCAAATGTAAAACCAACAACAGAAGTTAATATTAAATTCAGCACCCAAGAAAATCCCTATGTTTGGGGTGGATGGGAATAAAATGGGACCATTCTAAGAGCGCGGTCCCCCAAATATCGTAAACCTCCCCCTGTTTTGAATTTCTCAATTCTAAAAGCAACAACATATGTTAATACCTAAAAAATCAGCATCCCAGAAAACCCCTATGTTTGGGGTGGATGGGAGTAAATTGGGGCTATAGTGAGAGTGTGGTGCTGCCCCCCATAGATTAGACTCCCTTTGGAGGTTCTCAAATGTAATATCAACAAATGAAGTGTATATTTAAAATCAGCACCCAAAAAAACCCATTAATGATATTTTTGGAGTGGTTGGGATTAAAATGGGGCTATTGTGAGTAAGAGCACAGTGCTCCCCCCCAAATATGGTAACCCCCTTCCTTGTTTTGAGGTTCTCAAATGTAAAAGCAACAACAGAAATTAAATTAGCACCCCAAAACAATTCCTATGTTTTGGGGTGGATGGGATTAAAATGCGACTATTCTAAGAGCAAGGTGCCACCCCCCAAACAGGGTAAAACTCCTCCCCCGGTTTGAGGTTCTCAATTGTTCTCAATTGCATAGTTTAATAACTTTGTTTCAGTTAAATTGGTTTACAATTTTTGTTGCTAATTATACTTTTCAGGCCATGAAGCTTTCATACTATTTTTTTGAGTTTCAATATTTGTAAATAAAAACTGGGGGCAAAACTGGGGGAAAACATCCAAGACCCAATTAAACACTACAGGTGTACTCGAAATGCATATATCTTTTAGTCTTGTTGGTCGTTTTTTTTGTTGTAATTCGTTATAAATTCTGTTTTATATTTGTGCTATATTTTTAAATTTTTAAATTTACAATTTTGCGTCAAACGTAAGCGTTTTAATATTCTTAAAAATTATTTTAAAAAATTTATAAAAATTTTATTATCTATTATTAAGCTATTTTTTTAATTAGATTTTTTATTTTTCCATTTTTAAATTCATTGCTAAAAATGAAACGGATTTTTTTTAAAAAAAATTTTTACTTAGATTTATAATTACAGAATTATGAACAAGAAACGTCCTTGCTCGGATACCAAAATTTAGTAAGGAATTTTAAATTTTTATTATCATAAGGCGCATGTTAGCTACTAAACTTTTCTTTTAAACTTTTTTTTAACATTATTAATAAACACAATAAGATCATTTTAAAGTTGCAAAATTTATTAGTGGGTTGTTTATATTTTAAGTTCATTTCATATAATCCAAATAAATGATTATTTTAGGGTCATTGATATCATTAATATCTGAGCAGTATAAAATATAGTAGCATTCATTTTAATATTAGTGTCCTGATTTAATGAGAACAACCTTTTTTAAGCTGCATTTTGATATTCTGAGTAAACGCCCAAAATTAACATGCATAGTCTGTGTCATGTATGTTGTTTTCTGATTTTGTTTAGTATATATAATAATATAATACTTGTATTTTTTATATATTAGTTTAAAAATAATTTTTAGTCTATCTGATGTAATAAGAGACATTTTTTATATATCAAAAATTTTTTCAGTATTTTGTATAAACAACCACATTGAAAATAACCAAGCGGTATTCCCGCTAATAACTCGTTAATCGTTGGAAATTTGTTTTTGGTGCAAAACGATTTTTTTCTCAGTGTGACCTGATACATGGATAAGTATTAATTAGACAGCAAAAAACATACACAATAATTTAGTATAATGACCTTTAAGGACAAGAAACAGAAGTATTCCGAGTGGGCAGATGGTCCAAATCGATTTGCAAAAGTGCTGTTAGCAATTGACAAACCTGACAAAGCTGATTTAGACTGGCCTTTTGAGCACTTTAGATTACATGCCAGAATTAAAACAGGTGTAAAGGCCAGCTTAAATCTGGCCAGCAAATCTTAACAAGCATGTTGAGATGCTTTGCCGATAATACTTTAAACAATAATTACATCATAATATTAATGTTTTAAACATTATGCAGAATCATAATATGTTTTAAACACAAATTAAATCAATTCGCCAATATAAATATATATAATCTAAATGTATACAAAATGTATAAATAATATTATCACCATAGTAATGTAATTGGAATCTAGAGTTGAATGCTGAAGATTTTAACTGGTCAATCAAATATTTGCTAAATTTGCCAATTTTAAATCATCTTGTAAGGTGGTTAAGAAATTGGCAGGTTTTTTTGCTTATCGCAGATTAGTGACGATTAAACCTAAGATTAAGTTTTAATGACACATTAAATCTGTTAAGTAAGATTTTCTAATGGTCATATCAAAGATCTACTATGTTTACCTTGTATCAAAAATTGTTAATCTAAGATTAACCTGAAATCAGTTTGAACCTTTAAAGATGAATTCTATCAGGGAGAAAATAGCTAGGTGGTAAAGTAACCACTCATTGTTTCAGAAAATATCACGCGGAGAGAAACACATGACGCGACTTATTAATAATTGGTTACATTATCACTTTTATTTTCGCACGTTCATTCCTCTTTTCTTCCTGACGGCAAACGGTTATTCCCTTAATTTTAGCCTGAAGGATTTTAACTTTATTAGGATTAACTATTTAACTAAATATTAGGATTAATTATTTTAACTTTAGTATAGGACTCCTGGAAATTAAAAAAAAAACTTTTGAGATCTATTTTTTAAAAATAGGTTTTAATTTGAAGATTTGCTGCGTGCACTTTAAGGGCTTTGATCGCGGCCCCATTATATATGTGTGACACGCGCTTAAAGTTGCTGATTTTTTGTAATTCATCCATTGTTGTTTCCCAGTTTTAAGTTGTTTTATTGTTAGTAATTCTTTTTAGTATTCACTAATGCGGCGATACGCGGCTCAGTAGACCAGTTTACTTGCTCATTTTCGCAAGCCTCAGCAATTGATGTCGTGTTTATAATTCTATGTCCTGTGTTAGGCGTAGTCACCTGCACGGGGCCCTGGGTTTGATAAGGTTAGGCATTTTATATAAATTCAGGTTTCCGCAGCAAAATTTGTCTATTTTTTAAACTTTTCGCTCCTGGCTGCAGGAACAATAACAAGAAGAAACACTCTGGAAAAAGACATATTATCCCACCTTCCACACCCAGCTAAAAGCCGAGCTCACGGTGGTCAATACCGTTTGGCCATTATTTTATTTTGCTATTGAGTAGGTTTTTTGGTTTTTCCCCCTGTTTTTGGACCAGACAGTCCTTCATGGAAATTTTTGACAGCGATTGCTGATCAATTTTTTAAGAGTATATACTTAGTTGATCACCGTCGCATTGCTGTACTGCTGTTTGCAAACCATCAAAACTTTTGAAGTTTTTGTTTTTGTCTAGGCTGGCGTCAGCGCCTCTTTTGGCGGTTTTTCCACAAATTGAATTGGCTTAGGCTCTCCCCTCAGTGTAGCTCTGTTTTTTCAAGTTGTTTTCTGTACTTTGACTTAAATGTAGTTTTTGCTACTCCAATCTTGCAAAAAAAAGCCCAAAAATTAAAATTGTAGTTCACTACTTATCAGCTCTCGCCATATGTCAAGTTTTATAGTAAATTTTAAACACTTTTTGTAACCCTTTTTCTAAATTCCATCGGTTAAATTTCTTTATGCCGGCTTCTCCTGCGTAGGCTGTAATATTCTGTGTCTTGCGTTGGGGTCTTATACACATTTGGCCAACAATAAACTTGTACTCTGTTGAAAACTTAGTTCTTATAAACCGCTACTAGTTTACTAATTTACATATTTTACAAATGTGTTGGTTGGTAGTTAAGCACTAGTGATGATTCCCCCACAATCGGAGAGGAAAAGACACAGTATACAGTTTGGGTTGTTTGGAACCCATGGGGGTCAGCTATGTCTAAACTATAGTTTGATTCACAATTGTAGTAATTTGTTGCGCCGTTTTTGAGATACCAACGTTTTTAAAGTTAAAATTTTGTCGCTGGTCTCAATTATTTTTTGAACAGCGTTTAATATGTTTTTAAATAAAATATAACTGTTATTAGTGAAAAAGCATACCGTTTTGACACTTTTGATAGCAATTTTGTTCAGATTCAAAATATGTGTCTCTGCCACAACCTTCATCATAGTAGAAATGGACACAGGCTTTGTTTTGATATACCCATCTGTGGACCCATTGACCTGAGCAATATTTTTCGTTCTTGATTAGTGAACATTGATCAATTTCTAAATTTGTTTTTTAAAAAATTCTAAAATATACTGTGTAAGCGAGGGTCAATGGGTCCGGCAAATGGAGCCTTGTGCTACTAGATGAAGGTTGTGGCGGAGACCATATTTAAATATTTCAGAAATTGTCAAATCCTCAAAGCG
>JASAMX010010041.1:0-15493 GCA_030248175.1 Microlaimidae sp. YZB2_3 | reverse complement strand
CAAAAATAACTCTAACCAATAAGTTTAAGTCATTTCATCGACAAAAAATTCTTCAACTTCCGAACTCCACAGGGGGCAGTTGGAGAGAAGAGTACATCCCCCTTTTGGTGAAAATGCGTTGTCTAGTATAAAGATGTTCATGTTCATCTTTCCAAAAAAAAAACAAAAATAACTCTTACCAATAAATTTAAGTCATTTCATCGACAAAAAATTCTTCAACTTCCAAAGTCCACAGAGCTCCCGTTTTATGCAAATGCGCTTTTTTTGGTTAGGGAGGAAAGTCGTTCCCCTTTTTAATAAAAAACGTTGTCCAGCATTAAGGTGTCCTTGTTAATCTTACCAAAAAACTTGACATTCTGATTTTACATCGGCTAATTACTCTTATCAATAAGTTTGAGCCAAGATTAAAAATTTTTCATTTCCAAAGTTCATAGGTTTCTCATTTTTTTGTGAAAATGTGTTGTCCAGACTTAAGGTGTCCATGCAAATTGTTTTTTAATTTCAACCTTTTTATGACATTCCCCGGACTGTAATGATATCTCATTTAGCCCAATAATCCATTTTGTGGTTGAGAAGCAAGGTCAGTTCCTTCTTTAGTGAAAAAACGTCCAGTATAAAGATGTCCATGTTCTTTTTTTCAAAACACATAATATTCTGGTTTTACATTGGCTAATTACTCTTACCAATAAGTTTAAGCCAATTCTTGGACAAAAATTTTTTTAAGTTTCAAAATCCATCCCCTTTGATGAAAACGCGTTGTCCAGTATAAAGATGTCCAAGTTGTTTCAAAATTTCAACACCCTTAGTTACGACATTCCCTGGGGTATAAGATTTCCAACGATACATCATTCACCCTAATCCGTTGGGTGGCTAGGGAGGAGTTAGGGAACACACACACAGACAGACAGACAGACACACACACACACACGCACATTACGTCTATTTATAGATTAATTTTAGTAGTCAAAAATATTTTTTTATTTAAAATTTTATCGTTGTCTTTTCAGATTGAACTAACGTAGAGTTTTAATTTTATTGTTTTGGTGCTAAATGAAATTTCACGTTTCACCCAATGTTGTTGCGCTATGTTAGAATTTTGTAGCTTAAATTTTTGTAAATAATGGTTAATTAAAAAGTGCATGTATAATGTATTGCATATATGAGATTGAGGCAAGCGGTAGGGTTTTACGTTAATCCTATATTTTTAATTGTAGGTTATACTTCCCATTGCTTTGTAGTTAAAAATGTTGTGGATGCTAAAAAAATAATCAAAATGAATTATGCAATATGCAAAAAATGCTAAGTTTTGTTTGGTTTTAGACATTGGAACGCCTTTGATTCGGTTTTATGTGACGCATTGCAACACACATTGCCGGGATTTTTACCCCCAGCGTACAAAGAGGAGGTCCCTTCCCCGCTACCCAGAGTCATTTTTCGGATGTTTGATTATACTGATTGTCCAGAAGATGTAAGTACATTCACTTTAACAATGCTACAGTCACACAGTTTGTTTTACTAGGGTATATTAGTTAATTTTTACCCGGAAAGCATTTTTATTAAATTAGTTTCCAACATTTATGCGGCAATCATACAAGTTTTTGTTGATTTTTCAAAAAATCAACTGCTAATGTTTTTTTTAATTGTCGGCGTGAAAATGGCCCATCTAAACTATTTTAACCTAACCACACTTCCAACAGTCTAACAGAAATAGCAAAATACCAATAGATATAAAACACACACTGCAATTTAAATTTATGTCTAGATCCCTCTTTTACTCTAATATTATGACCATAAGTGGGCAGCCTCTCAGATTTTGTGGGGGGCTATAGCCGACACCCGAAATTCGGGGGGGTGTTCCAAAAAAAATTTTGGTTTATACCTCAAATATTCCATTTTTAGCGTTTTTACTACTGGGACCCCCAAATTTTAGAGGAGGGAGAGTGTCGGGGCGGGGGTACCCCCAAACTTAAGGGTGTGTCTTCAGTAATCAGGATTTTGTGGAGAGGGTATAACCCCCACTGCCTGCCCACCTATGATTATGACCGTTTTTGTCTTGTATAAATTGACCCTTCCGTTTAAGAAATGCGGAGGCTTCTCAAAGTTTTTCCATTTTTTTGTACTAATACTTTAGTTTAAAGTTATAGAAAAATTTAAGTGATGTGAAATTATCAAAATGTTTTTATTTTCAAGTCTTATTGTTGTGACCATACTATTTCTAGGGACCTGTGTTGCCTGGAGCCCATTCCATTGAACGATTTTTAGTTGAACAAGATTTAACATGGATTTTGCACCAAAATCATCTTGAAAGAAAGCAATGGTAATTAATTATTAATTAGGTTATACTATCATATAACAATTTGCTGGCAAAAGCGGCATCATTTCTGGAGAAAATTGGCTATGCAACCAACCAATTGCTGTTTATTAACCCTAATAATATTTTCGTCAAAAATTTAAGAACATAATAGTTCTCCTTAATATAAAAATCCTAAAAGAATGTGCCTATTTTTCCTCCCACCAGCACCAGTCTATGGTTTAAGAGGTTGGTATCCTTCCCGGTCTGTAATTTTCTTCAGTCATTTTATATTTCTGTCCTAGTCTTCAAATAGCCTGGCGTGATGTTTTTTAGCTTTTTTTTGTAAGAACCGTTTTTTTCTTTAATACTGCAGATGGTGAGTATTTTTTAAATCTCCACCTCAAGACAGGGTTTTACACAAAAGCAAAATTAAGCAGAAAGCAGAATTTACTTTCAAAAAAATCTTCATAGCTTTGTTTTATTTTTAGCGCTGCGGCTCTGCTAAGTTACAACAGGAAAACGAAGATTCCGTTGAACTACATCATTTTGGAAGTAGTGTTCGGGCAGCTGTTCAACCTTCCGAAACCTCCCTACATCGAGTTGTTTTACGGGTCTCTTCTAATCGAACTTTGCAAACTCCAACCCAACAGTATGCCGCAAGTGTTGGCGCAAGCTGCGGAATTACTATACCAGCGCGTGGAAACCATGCAACCCGCGGCTTTTGATAGGTAAAACCTTATTTTTTTAATAATATTGAATTGAATATAATATCAAATAACAACATTAATAAAAAATTAAAATCTGCAAAAACCTCTTAATTTTGTTTCCTAAATGAACAAATCTCCCATATTTTAACAGTGTTTTTTGTAAAACTAAATAGCTCACAAATCTCACAAATATTGTAAATTTTATTTTTGTAATTTTACAGTTTTTTCTGCAAAGCTAAATTGTTCGCTAAACTAAATTGTTTTTAATTTCGTGATTTATTGTATATAAAAATTATTTAAATAAAAATAAATTCGTAGGTTTGTGGATTGGTTTTCCTACCATCTGTCCAATTTTCAATTCCGCTGGTCATGGGAAGATTGGACCGATTGTTTAGAACTCGACCCTCTCCATCCCAAACGACTTTTTGTTTTAGAAGTATTATATTATTTGTATTGTAATATTTTGACTAAAGGTAAACCCAACGTGGCTGCAACAGTTGTTCGTTTAATTAAAAAATGCCCCCATTAAGTAACCATTCAAATCACGAGAATCTGACGTCACTTTATCATCCAAATAAGTTCGATTTAATACAGAGCATTTGTTTGGTAAAGTGACGTCAGATTCTCGTGATTTGAATGTTTACTTAATGGCGAGAATTTCTTAATCCAACGAACAAATGTTGCAGCCACGTTGGGTTTACCTGTAGATTTTTTTGTCGCAGAATAATGAACAAAAAAATTATAAAAATAAGACTGAAACAAAAGATTACTGGTACAATAAATAGGATAAGAATATAATAAAAGCTCCAGCCAAACTGCTTGCTATGCAAATCATCATTAAACTGCGCGCTATGCAAAAACACAAACTTACACAACACATCACTTTCACATGCAACCAATTCAGCTCGACTCCGAGACCAGAAGATTTCTGGCTCAACCCTGTAACAGTGGCTGATCTTCTACGAGAATAAGAACAGGGGTTAGCAAGACGAGGAGTTTGCCAGTTGGTTGGCTCTTGGCTGCAAACAACAAGAAAAACAAAATAATATAATGGAATTTATTCCGCGATGTAATTTAATTATAGATTATTGTACAAGAAAGAGGAAAGAGGAACGGAAAGTGGAGGGCATAGCTTGGTAGGGGGTTAAGGAGGGTGTTATACATACTCCCCTCCTGTCCTCAAAAAAATCTTGAAACTGCCGACTCCACCCTCCCCCCTCCTATTTGCCACCTAAAATTTGGGCACAGCCCAGACACCCACGACCCACCTAAAATTTAGAGTCCCACTATTAAAAAGGAGGACATTTGAAGGATACAAAAAATTGCAGCAACCCCCCCCCCTTCCTCTCACCTGCGCCGCCCCCCAATTTTATAGTCCATGTATGCTATGATTCACAAGTAGAAAATGACTCTGAAAACATTGACAAAAATAATGATTTTTAAAAAGTAGCTTCTAATAGTAATCCAATTTGTTGGTATATAACATACATGGGCACGGGGGGTTAACCCCCACCCCAAGTTCTGAGATGGGGGGTTTAATCCATACATGGGCAAGTTGGTCCAGAGTGGGCGGGGGGGTTTAACCCCAAATTAGGAGGGGGGTTAAAATCGGAGAAACGCAAAATACCCATATCGTTTTTTTTTTTCTGGAGTGTATTCTACCCACATCGTTTTTTAATTTAAAGAAAAAATAGGTAAAAAACACTAATATTAGGTCAAAAAGCCCTTTTTATTGCATTTTTGAGCTTTTTATTGCCCTAAAACATTCATTTTGAGCTCAAAACTTAAGCTAGGAGCCAGTTAGAAGTCATTTTAAAGACATTTTTTCTTCATTTTTCTAAAATTGGGGGAGATGTGGGTTAACCTTTCCCCCCCACTTCTGACTGGGGGGTTAAACCCCCCTTCACAGAATTTTGGGGGTTAACACCCCCCAAACCCCCCGTGCCCATGTATGGTTTAACCGCCCTCCCACCCAGAAGAAGTCAAAATAAATGTTTTAAGCAATAAAAAGCTTAAAAATGCAAAAAAACAGGGACGTAACCATTGGGGCGGGGGGAAGCGGCCGCCCCCCCCCCCCCGAAACGGTAGGACACGGGGCAAAATACGGATCGTGGTTGGGCGGGGGGCCCCCCCCCCCGAAATGGTCGCCACTCGCCAGATAGTAAAATTTGGGGGTTTTCAGAGGCTAAAAATTCAAAATTTTCTAGCGCCTTGCTAATCGCTCGGCGCTAAACTATTCCCGCTACGCGGGAAGGTCAGATTTATGTATATACAGTAAAATTAATATTATCAGTAATATTTTTTTGTTATTGGAACTTACACCATACTCATTCGCAAAATTTAAAGACATCAGAAAATAGATAGTTGTGTTATATACAATTTTAACACCTGATAATTTTGAAGATCAGACATAATTGTGCAGAAATTAGGTAAAAAACAAAAGTAAAATATATGTTCACGCAAACACCCTAATTTTGGAAAAATAAAGAAAACGATATCTTTAAAATGACTTCTAACTGTCTCCAAATTTAAGTTTTGAGATCAAAATAAATGTTTTAACCAATAAAAAGCTCAAAATTGCAATAAAAAAGACTATTTACCTAAAATTAGCGTTTTTTACGTATTTTTTCTTTAAAATCAAGAAACGATATGGGTAAAATGCACTCCAGTAAAAAACAATTATTTGGGTATTTTGTGTTTCTCGGATTTTAACCTTCCCCCCTAATTTGAGGCTTAACCTCCCACTTGGGACCAACTTGCCCATGTATGGTTTAACTCGCCCCCCCCCCACTCTGGACAAACTTGCCCATGTATGATATAGAAGTCAATTAGGCTTGAAGCAATACGTAACTGAACGAAGTAAATACGCAAAAATAATAACGTATTGCTATTAATTTCTAAAACTGGTTTAAACATTTCGGTCACTATTGTTTTAAGATTGCTGATCAATATAATAATGCAACAGAGATATTGTTTCAAGTACATAGAAGGGTTTTTAAAGTAATGCACACATATACAAACATTTTAAAAGTTAAGATGTAAAAATGTTTATTCTAGAAAAAAATATCACAAACAATAAAAACATCATAATGACAGAAAATATATAGCTGAATTTTAACTGATTGACTCGCAACTAACTAAATCGCAATTTATTTTGCGTATTTGCATGGTTTGTTTAATTTAGTATTTTGTCAAACTGTTTGAAAACTATGTAACACTTACACTTTTTGTTCGCTTAAATATTTTAAAAACACTTGAATTTTAAAGTAAGGGTTTGTATACCGGTTTTTTCTCAGACCAGATTTTAAAAATAAATTTGTTTGAAAAAAATTTCATAAAGAATTTCAATTATTTAAAAATTTTTTCACAGTATAAAATGGCAATTTAAAAAATATTTAAACGTGTTTAACATTGAACAAGAAGAGCGGTTTTTGAAACAAATAATCTGAACGGCAACATAAACTGTAAGCACAAATTCAGTACCTAAAAAATGCACCTAAAACATAATTTTGCAAATCATCCGAAAATATTAAAAATTCTGTCGTAAAAAATTATTGCCTTGTTTTTAAAACAAAAATAAGATGGACTGGTGAAACAATTTATACCAAAATTATAAAAAGTTTATTATTCCACAACAAAACAAATATTCTTATCAAATCCTTTGAATCTAAATTTTAGATGTTTTTCCCTTAGAAGTAAACTCTGTTCAAAAATTATTGAGACTGAAAAAAATTTCAGCTGAGCATATCTTCCTAACAGTACGATTAATTTGGAATATTAATTTTATCAATGTATAGATAAGGTTAAACCTTATACACTAATATAATTTTTGACTAAATCAACCAGACCATCAGTAAGATATTCTTATTTCAAAATTTTTTCTAGTCAGATGATTTTTGAACATACTTTAATTTTTTTCAAGTATATTTGCACCAATGATTCGAAGATTAAGATTGAGCGCGTGCAGGACAAATTTTAAAACACTGATGGCATTTTGAAAGAAATATGGTAGCTGACTTAATTTCGGCCACCTTTTTTTATTTTTTTAGATAAGTTTTTTTCTGGTTTTTCCAATCGACCAAAAATTTTGTCTAAAAACCAAACGATAGCTATTTTTGTTATTGCAGTTAAAAATTTTGAAATTTCTGTTACAGTTAAAGATCAGTGGAGGTTTAAAGTTTTCTTTTTATAGTGGCCGAAATTAAGGCGCGAGCCATTAACTTCGGCCACCTAGAAAAAACTGGTTATAACTATTGCCAAAACGAACAAAATTTTTTTAGAGGTTGCAAATTTATCTTAGGTATTGTTCTTGGTACATTTAGCTTAATTTTTTCCGTATATAAACTTTAATAGTTATTAGCAAGACTTCAAATAATTATATCAAAACCTTATAAAAACAAGTTTTAATAAACATCTATTTTTTGTTGAATTTTTATTTTTGGCTTAAAAAACGGCAAAAAACGTGAAATGAGCAGAAAAATTCTTTATAAATACGTAGTACGATGATATTTAAAAACAGCAAAAGACGGCAGGTTTTTTCACCAAAAAATTAAGTTGGCCGAAATTAACGAAATCTTAAAATGCGCAGTTAGTTAAACGCATTGCTAAGTGATTTTTTAGAATATTATATAGAAGATATTTTATATATTGCTTCGCTCTAAATTTGATGCAATTTAAACACAAAGCAAAAATTAAGAAAATCACAAAAAAATTCACTTTTTGTATGAAAATGTTGATAATGTAGAATAACAAAAATAAAAAACTTTTGCAAAAGCACTTTATTCAACATTAATCCAGTTACTTTTGTGCTAGTTCTTTTTATGTTTTAAAAATAAGCCAATTTTCTAACACCATAAATTGGTGGCCGAAATTAAGGTCTAGCCGAAATTAAGTCAGATATCCTAAATCTAATAAAAAACTTCGAAATATAAATTTTTATCAACTAAATTTTGCACTTGAAATTTTAATATTTAGTACCTAAAAACAATTACGCTTTCTTTTCATAAAATACGTCCTACATTTACGTAAACAATTTATGTTTGTTTTGGCTTCTGTGGATTTAAACGTTAGTTTGTGGACTGGGTTGTGGACAGGGCGCTTAGTGATTTGAGTTTGTTGTTTGTTAATAGGAGGGATATTTATTTTTCGACCCTCGCAATATGGTCTACGTATGTTTGTCTTAGGCTATATGTGTTCTCTGCGTTTCTAGCCCGCGCCGCATAAGCCAAGAAAAAGAGCGCAAAACCACACCCGCAAACAAAATGTATGTATACAAAGCAAGCAAATGGGGGTCAACCCATATAAGAAAACAAAGAATATCAGGGTTTCCGGATTCTCTTTTTTTCAGTTGGTTTGGTTTACCCAGTTCATTTCAATTAACAAAAACACCAATGTTTGAATGTTCTGAAGTAATTTCTGAAGTGTTATAAATTAAATTCAGGTAACTGATATGACATTATCGATTATACAGACCAAGCCGATATGCAGGTTACCAATGAATTTAAAACAAAGGAAAAAATTAGTTATCGCCACAACTATACGGAAAAACCGGGGTAACGGTACCTTGTTCTAATACTAATCTAACAAGCTCTTATTCTACTTGTAAAAAATCCTGGCGGTGACTAAAACCATAAATAATGATAGCATAAAATTTCTATAATGTAACATTTGATTGTATGAACCTAAACTGAATAAAAATTTTGAGCCCGTTTTGCCAGACAGTTTACCCGGTTTGGGCAAACTGCCCAAGCCCGGTTTGCCAGACAGACAGTTCCGGTTTCAAAATCTATATTCAAAGTTCCCATTTTAGAGCTCAAATTTTCCTGCATTTTTTTTTGTTCAATAGTTTCATTCTCATCAAATTTCACAAAAAATCAGAAATTTATGATAAGAAAAACATACGACTTTTGTTAGTCTATTTTGATCCTTGCAATTTGTTTCGAAAATATGTTATTTTGTTGAAATTTAAATTTAAGCCTTGACTTTTTCAAATGTAATGTTTATCAAAATTTGAGTCATATGACATCAAGATTAAATTCCAATCATCATATTGCAATGATTATAAACAATTATGCAGTGGAATTTTTTTCTGGACATAAAGTATATTAGTATTGAATTTTATAGGTAACTGACTATGTTAGTATTGAATAGAAAGTAAATAATATAGGTGACTAGATTAGTATTAAATAAGTAATGAGTTTTCATCACCCATATTATTAGTGAGTTTTCAAATCATCTGGGGCTCTGAGGCTCCGATTTCTCCCGAAGTAATTTTTTGAATAATTGAAAGGTAAAATATTATTTTAAAATTTTTGAAACTAAATTTTTTTAAAACTTATTAAACATTTAAAATAATTCAATAAAAAATAAAACCAAAATAATTTAAAAGATAACTTAAGGCTAAAAAAACTTTTGTCTTCATTTAAAATTTGGACATCTGGAAAGTACACAGCTTCATCTTTTTGCAATTTTTGATGCCAAAAAACCCTTTGAAACGCGAAAAAAGATACGCCAGTGCAGCTCAATGTTAAATTCTGCGTCCGACGTGTAAATTATTTCCTCCTTGTACACTGAGAAGTGGGACGCGATACACACTCCGCGTTTGAGCCGTGACAGTAATCGCAAAGGTTAAATGGCCGCAGCTCGAGAACATAACAATTGGGTGGTGATAACAACATTAATGTAAATTCTATGGAGTCCTATTTACGTGCATACTGGTCAGTCACATACTCCTGATTTCTCACTTCTATCACTTTAGTCAAAATTACGTCCGCAACTGTTATGCAAATCTGCCATTAAACGAGATTCAAATTAATCATGCTTTCAAACTGATGTGTTATATCAACAATAAAACAAAAGTTTAAGAACTTGAATTGCAAAAAATTCTTATGTTTGAAATTTATATAAGTTTTGAACAATTCTAATTTCGCAAAAAGATTCCAGTTTTCTGTTTAATTGCCGTTTGTTTAAAATTTCAAATTGGTCCAATGGGTGTGCCATATATATATATATATATATATATATATATATATATATATATATATATATATATATATATATATATATATATATATATATATATATATATATATATATATATATATATATATATATATATATATAAGTTTAACCTGCAGCCCACCTGTGGTCATCCCTTTAAATTGGCTATCGAACATAGCAGAATTAATGCAAGAAAATTTTCTTTTGCGAATAGGGTGGTTACACCTTGAAACAATCTGCCCCCATCTCAAGTAACTGTCGATTCTTTGGATGCATTTAAGAAAAGTTTTAAAACTAAATTAAATAAGCACTCTTTATGAGCCTTTAAAGTCATTTCAGATAGCTATGTTTGTTGATATTTTGTTTATTTTATATTGGCGACAATTAAGTCGCAGATTTGATGTTGTTGATGAAAAAAAAAGAAAGAAAAAGAGGGAAAAAAATGAAATGATGTAACAGTAGAATTAAACTATGCATAGACTATGCTTAGTATAATATTAATTCTGTTATCTGATCATTAAATAAATAAATATATATATATATATAATATATATATATATATAAAATAAAATAAAATTTGAGTACATATAGAGGTCAGTGAGTGTATATAAAAGAAAACAAAGACTCGTAGCTGGGTTTCCGGGGAGTGTTTTTGGCTCTGTTTGTTTGCTTTCGGATTGAACAAGGCCCGATGTGTTCCTTTTCTCTTCTACATATTTTTTTCTCTCTGTAATGCATCTTTCTTTTCAGGGATCGAATCCGAACGAAATTGGAAAATGGTGATGTTAGCGAGAAATAAAATCAAAAAATCTGGCCACAAAAAAAACATTAAGGCTTGAAAATTAATTTTAATTTTTGTTATAGTTATTATGCCACACTGCTGACGGTGTGTCTTATTTAGCAAGCCAGCGCTTTTTTTACTCTAGAACATATTTGCTGCCAGCATCCGACTTCGACATGCCTAATTACTTAATTTGCTTGCCTTCGACTTGCCTCAGCCTTTATTTCTAGCTCCATCCTTCTTTCAAGTTACCAATATTTTAACACAGAAACCCATTTCACCGGCTTCCTAATCTGCTTTAAATGAAGTTTTTACTGCTCCTGACCCCCTTAGCCTCCAAGGTATTTTTGCTGCCTCCTACTGTAGTTTTCCCACAATCATTACTCCAGCCTGATGTCTCCAACCTACCCATCTTATTTCAGATTTAATGTAGTTTTTAATTAGTCTTTTTTTGCAAATTACTCGACAAGTTTAGGTATACAAAAAATCTCACATTTTTATTTTTTGTTATATTTTGTAAAAAATACTTTTGCATTACAAAGCTATTTTACACAGTTGTTTACTAAATATTATCAAGAATATATTTAGCACTTCGGGTAATATTTTAATAATAAAATAATAATGTCATTTTTGATGTCTTTATATATTGTTAGTTGTTTTGACTTCATGTTTTTATTTATGAGCGTACCTTTGCTATGATACTATATGTACACTTATAGTCACTTTTATCTAGCTTCGCATGAAATGTATGATAATTGTTCTTTCTATGTGTATATGTTATGTGTTTGTAGGGGTTTTATGATTTCTTTTATGCTAGCAATCGAAGGGAGTTTTTCAACAAACAATTATATAAGTATCATTACATATATAATAGATACAAATAAAGTAATATGCTTACTAATCAAAATTAAATGGATTATATTTGAAGAAAAAAATGAAAATTTTGATTTTTGAATTTTGTATGAAGTAAAATCAAAACTCTTAGCTTCAAAATTTTAAAAATTAAAAAAAAATTAACAAAATAGCTCCTGGAGATCGGGTTAAATATAATTTAAAACCCATTTCAAAGTTAAATAAGCTTGACAAACAAATAAGCTTGGCAAACAAGTTTACGGGCAAAGCTTTGGGGCTTTTTTAGTTTAATAAATGGGGGTCCTAAGCATGAAATTTGACTGTAAAACATCGCTACTTAACCGTTTCTTATTAATTATGCGAAAAAAATGGCGTCTAACGCAGAAGGAAAGTGGGCCATAGTTGTTCAAAGTTGAACTTTACTCGTTTTTTAGTTTGGTCATCATTTTATCACTAAGATGCTAGACGAATTTGCAAATGTGTCATACGTCTGAGTCTAATATTTAACATTAAAGAAATAAAGAAAAAAAAATAGGAGAATAATAATAAAATCTCAATGAACAATTGATTATTTTAGTATTTTAAATCTGTTAAAGTTAAAAAATTTACCGAAAACAAAAGTGAGTTCAAAATGTTGTATTGTCTAAAATGGCATAAAATTGTTAGTCTTTTACAATATTTCACAAGGAAAAAGTCAATTTGTAATTATAATATTGCAGCAGTTTCCATAAAAAACTAAATTTAATTTTTTTTTGCGTTTAATGTTTTATCAAAAAAAAAGTTAAATTAAAACTGACTAACCTCTATGACTTCTAGAATTGATGCGATCACTTAAAAACAAAGTAACTCAAAAGTTTGAGGAAAACGGTTTACTAAAGATTAAATACCATTTTTTAACAATTATTTATCAATTTAAGGCTGGTTCATACTTAAACCTAGACGTCCTTTGGAAAATCCAAAGGACGAAGTATCAACGAGTCTTTAGAGCAAAAATGTCAAGTTTTTAACACCTAAACTTTATTATTTTTGTGTATTTTGTAGAAACATGAAATTTTTTACCTTATTACTTTATGCGTTTTATACCGGTATAAATTTTAAGCTTAAATTTTTTCATTTATAATTAAAATTATTTATCAAAATTTCACACCAAAGTATTAAAACTATTTTAATAGTTTTTGCTTGCATTTATATTTTGTCATTTTTTGAATTTTTCATTAAAGCTCATCGCATATATTTCCATAAGGCATTTCTCATACAATAAAATGTATAAATTAAGCTGTAGAACTAACGGAAATCATCGACCATGGTCTTTTCCTTTTCTAAATAAAAAAATTTTAAAAATTGTGCTGCGTAATATTAATCGGATAAATTAACAACGTTCTCTGTTGAGAAAGACAGTGTACATGTATAAATTCGATATGACCTGTCGGTTAATTTATAAGAAACCAGCAATTTACCAAAATCTTTAAGGTTTTTGTGATTTTTCCCACGGTAACGAATCAAATTCCTGAATCTTCCGAAACAAATGGAACTATTTCTTTAATACTGGGTGATCAAACTGAAATTTTATGTTGTAGATTTGGGGCTATAAGAAGTTTAATTATTAAATTTGAAGCAGATGATTTTGTACTAAACGAATATGGAAGTTAGCTTTGCTAAAGTTCCTGTTCAAAACTGTACATAGCTTTTAATTTATTTTAAAAAAACAGAATGTATTTTTTATCTGCAACCAAGAATACATAATATTATTATGTATTCCTGCTGCAACGTAAACGTAAGTAATCATAAAAAGCTTAAACAGCAAAACATTTAAACAATCTGTTATTTTTCAATGTACCTTCAGTTTAACTAATAAGCGAAATGCTTCTATTAAAAATATTATATAGGTTTATGTTTATAGTCACCTATACATGCATCGACAATATGTATGTTATTTGTTATTGCGGGGTTTAGTTTTACTTTTTACATTTAACACTGGAGGGATGTTCTTTAGCAAACAAAAAGCAACACTCGCTTTATATTTTCAGTGCTAGTCTGTGTCACAACATTGTTTATTTTTTTGCATTCTTTTTGCGTTCCTCAGACAGATTATATATACTTGTTTATTTTAAAACTCTAGAATTATGATTTTGACATTTGAGTCAAGTTCTTCCAAGTACTTTGGCATCAATGAAATATAATTTATGTTGAAAGTTCTCTCATCACCAGTAGAAAATAATATTAACTAAAAACAAACAACAACATCAAAAACATTGCAAGAAACAAACAGTTTTAAAAAAGAAAACTAAATTTAAACATAATAAACGTCATAATGTGAATAAAAATTATGGAAGATAATCATAGTTTTTGTTAAATTGAATTACATTCAAAATTCTACGTATAGATTAAACTGTATAAACATAATCAAAAAATAAAGCTGTTAGTTTTGAAATAACTTGCGCAATTTTTTTATTTGATTCAACAGATAAAAATACAAATATCCCGTGTCAGCCATACGATTGACATAAAATTTTTCCTTATTTTTTAGCTCACATTGTTTTGTGTTTTTTTTTTGTTGTAAGAACGGATAAAGTTGGGGAAAAAAGCACATAGTAAACTGACTTATTATTTTCTTATTGTGTAATTAATTTTGAAAATTTCACCATCAGAACAACTGGTTTTATACTATTTATGAGTCTGTATAAAAACACCATTGGCCAAAATTACCATAAACGTTACAAAATCACCATAAAGTAGTGTGAATTCATCATAAATATAATGCGTTTGCAATATTTCCTTCAATGCAATGCAATATTTTAACACTTGTAAAATACAAATAAAATTTATCATGATATAAATTTAGCTTGCTTTTAGGGTTTTGCTTAGGCTTGGAAAAAAATTTTTTTAATGGTTTTGATTAAAATCAAGTTTTTTTTAACAAATTTTAGCTTGCAAACGCATTTCTGATTGTTATGGTGAATTAGCCCTACATTATGGTAATTTTGCCACGGGGATTTTACACTACTTTGATGGTGATTTTGCACGTCACCCTATTTATAGTCATAAAACTAACTGTCCATCGTGTATACGGTTGTCCATGTTTTAGAGCGCTTTTTGTTAAACAATATTGTTTTAATTTTACATCTTATTCTAAATTCTAAATTTCGAAATTGAGAACTTTAAAACACATGTTTTAAACTATTTTGTCAAAAAAAATTTCTTGGTCATTAAAATCTTGTTTATGTGCACGTAAAAGCTCCCTACATAATCTGGACTACATAGATTGGAGGGGCAGAGACGTTCTAAGACTGTTTAAAAAAACACGGAAGAGAATCAAAATTTACTGCACTTTAGAAAATAATTTGGGATTTTTTTTTAATTTCTAGAATTAATCTTTAGTTTTCAGGGTGTGGAACAACTAAAATATTTTAATAATGTGTCGTATTTAAAAAAAATATTTTGTGGGTTATAAACATGTCAATATTATTTTTCAGTACTTATTTTTAATACTTAGTGACATTGTAATTAAAAGGGTAAAATAGTGAAAAATATGGTAATATTGAAGTTATGAAACAAAATTTTAAGCCTTTTTAATGGATACTTTTACTTTTAATAAATTTGCATTTGGGTTCCAAATTAAGTAATTTGATAAATAATTATTAAAATATGGGTTTTGATCTTTATTATTAAACCGCTTTCGTTAAAAATTTTGAATGGTTTTATTGTTAAATAGTCGATTCAATACTAAAATTATCGAGGTCAACTAGATTTTATTTGCCTATAGTAGCATTCGCAAAGGTCAACCTATCTTGACGATCGTTAAGCTTAGATTAATTTTAAATTTTTCCTTATAATTTGTCACTCATTGGCATATGACAGCTG
>JASAMX010010038.1:0-22469 GCA_030248175.1 Microlaimidae sp. YZB2_3 | reverse complement strand
CCCGCTTCGTTTTAGTCCTGGCGGAAAATACATTCATCAACTTGTATCATTTTCCTGCGTGCAGTTTTTTGTGCAAAATATTTGCATAATTAATAAAAATCGATTTACTCCCCTAAAGTTTAGCTTTTGTTTTCTTAATCCCCAGAGGTTATTTTTTACGTTAAACGTGGTGTAATAAATAATTAGCGTATGTTTAAAAAGAAGGCTTTTGAATTTTGGCTTTTTCGTTCATTTCGATCATCGGTTGTTGTAAAAAAATACGAAAGAACACACTTTTATATACATAAATATATGTATATGTTCCGAACCTCCAATATTATGCTCTGGAGCTCCGGCCATTTAAGACGAAGATATCTCCGCAGCTCCAACCATTAAATGAGCGATTTAAAACTTATGTATATTAGCTTTATTTATGTTAAAAAACTATTCTGTTTGGTTTTTTATGATCCATAAAACCTTGATTATGATGATGAGAACTTCACGAAAGGATCGTCCAAGATTATGAAAACCGAACACACTGGGACTATTTAAGAAGCATTGCGCACAACTACAGATTTTAAAAGGAATTACAAATTTAAGAAAAAACTTTTAAAAAAATAAAATTAAAATTATAAACTAAAATTATTGCAAGAGAATGGGCATTTTATATACAAAAATTATGTAGTTAATACTAAATGAATTTTAATAAAACTTTGCAGAAAACAACCTTAGGTAACGAAAACCTTATTTTTTTAATTTTGTTTTGTTTTGAACAGTAATAAATTAATAGGATATTTCTTTTAAAAATTCGACTGCGGTGTAGTTTTTTATTTCGTCTGTGAATTGTTTTATAAACAATCAAAGGTTTTGAATTATAAAAACCAATATTTTAAAATAAGTTAAATAACTATTTTAGTTTGTCTAAACTTATTTTTGGTTCAAACGGAAAACACAAGAATTGTGTTAAACAATGGGAGAGTAAAATTTTTTAAATGTCTACAAAACTGTCTTTTTAGAGAGTGATTTTTATTTTGAAAGTCGTTTTTTTTTTCGGAAGTGGTTTTTTTTCCAGGTAATGGTTTTTTAAGTGTCCAGTGTAGCCCTTTTTTTGGAAAAATATGCCTAATTGTTTATTACTGGTTGATTTTGAACAAAATTTTTAATTTAAGCTTTTGGCTTTGTCTTAGATTGACTAGAATACCTACATTTTAGAATTAATCAAAATGTTTAGTAATTCAGTAGTTTCAAGACACACCTTAATTTAAAATCATGCGAAATTTTAAATGCATTATTTACCACCAAAACAAGAAATTTTAAGTGCACAAAAACTAGAAATTTCAAATTTTACCACAAATACAGAAAATGTGAATTTTAATCTTTAAGATTTCTTACAAACATTTAATTGTAAAGCAAAATTTTGGTTAAAACGTATACAAACAAATTAGTGACATAAAAGCAAATTAAATGAAAAAAAAAGGGGGGAAAAATAATATATAAAATAATTTTTATGTTTTATATAATAGTTTCTGAATTTATTGTTTTCTTTTGTGTATTTGGATGCGATAATAATAAAAATGTTGCAGATATAAAATAAAGGAATTTCCTAATATTAATATAAAACTTTCCGAAAAAATAAAATATAAAAGTATTTCCGAATTTATTGTTTGGTTTTTAAAGGAGTAATACCACAAATCAAACTCCTGTAACGCCCGGATCATACAACTCTGTTACTGAACCGATATAATTAATAAAATTTATAAATGTTGTTGAATTGGTCTGGAGACACCAAAATATTTAATTTGAGGTAGATTAAGATTAAAAGAGTAGTTTTGTATTAAAAGAGTAGTCCATTCAGGGCATTATAGAAATTTGGTTTGCGACAGTCCTCATTTAATTAAAATAAACTAAACGGGCCAAAAAACTAAAAATAGTTTTGACGTCTACATTAAGATTAAGGTTTTGTATTAAAAGAGTAGTCCATTCAGGGCGTTATAGAAATTTGATTTGTGACAGTGTTCCTTTAATTACAGTAAACTAAACGGGTTAAAAAACTAAAAATAGTTTAAATAAATAAAAAAATCCAAAATTCTTAAATCAATGCAAAATGAATCAAATAAGCTTAGAAGATTGTAGTACAAAGGTCTGAAATGAAGCTGAAATGAAGCTCGCAGCGTTTTTTTCCGGGACTGAAACGAAGCAACGTAGCAGGAACTAGTTTATGAACGCATTTTCCGCCAGGACTAAAACGAAGCGGGACTCAAACGAAGCGGGACTAAAACGAAGCGGGACTAAAACGAAGCGGGACTAAAACGAAGCGGGACTAAAACGAAGCGGGACTGAAACGAAGCTCGCAGTGATTTTTTTCCGGGACTAAAACGAAGCGGGACTAAAACGAAGCGGACCCCAGAAAATGTGTTTGTGAAAATTATAATTTATAAATCAAATGTTAAGGTTTCTCCTGATAGTTTTCACTGCAAAGCGTTAAGTAGTAAACCAATTGTAAAAAATTACGGTATTTTCTTCACATAAAAATTATATTTTAGAATATCCAACTGACAAAACATTCGACAAAAATTGGCAAAAAGCAGGAAACAAAAATGATGTTTTTGTTTTTAATTTATGTGAATAAAATTCTAAAATTATAAAAAATCTAAAAAAAATTTATTAACAGGAAAATAACAGGAGGGTTCGTCATCCACACCTCTGTCAAAGCGACTTAGCCTTAACTGATTGCGCCACGGCACCAACTTTGAATTAAATTCAAAAACACATATATAAACAAATACCCTGTATTAAATCGAATCTAATTGGCTGATGAATTGATGTCAGATTCTTATAATTTAAGTGGTTACTTAATGGGAGGCATTTTTTAATACAACTAACAACTGTTGCAGCCACGTTGGGTTTACCTTTTTTAATCTATTATATAAATAGACATAATGTCTGTCTGTCTGTCTCTCTGTCTGTCTGTCTGTCCGTCTGTCTGTCTGTCTGTCTGTCTGTCTGTCTGTCTGTCTGTCTGTCTGTCTGTCTGTCTGTCTGTCTGTTTGTCTGTCTGTCTGTCTGTCTGTCTGTCTGTCTGTCTGTCTGTCTGTCTGTCTGTCTGTCTGTCTGTCTGTCTGTCTGTCTGTCTGTCTGTCTGTCTGTCTGTCTGTCTGTCTGTCTGTCTGTCTGTCTGTCTGTCTGTCTGTCTGTCTGTCTGTCTGTCTGTCTGTCTGTCTGTCTGTCTGTCTGTATGTCTGTCTGTCTGTCTGTCTGTCTGTCTGTCTGTCTGTCTGTCTGTCTGTCTGTCTGTCTGTCTGTCTGTCTGTCTGTCTGTCTGTCTGTTCCCTAACTCCTCTCTAAACACCAAACGGATGAGGTAAATGAGGTATCATTGGAAAGTTTATACACCAAGGAGTGTCGTAAGGGGATCGAAATTTTGAAAAATTTTACATGGACATATTTACACTGGACAACACATTTTCACCAAAGGGGACCCTATGAATTTTGGAACTTAAAAATTTTTTTGTCTTTGATTTGGCTCAAACTTTTTGGAAAGAGTAATTAGTCTATAATAAAAACTATAAAAACTATAATTTCGCTTGAACGCTTACAAAACTACTTTATTCAACCGTGACGGGCTGCTAAGCATTACTTTCTAATTAAAATTTTAAAGTGGCGTAGCTAAATATCCCAGTTTTAATTTAAATTTTAAAGTGGCGTAGCTAAATATCCCAGTTTTTATTATTGGCCTGTTAAGTATTTATGGCGGATTCTATTGATAAACCCCGACTGTCATGATCTTAAAGCAGGATCAAAAAATATGTCTAGAATTAGGGGCGAAACATATTTTTTGACAATAGTGATTGTGCTTATTATAAATAACCCTCGCGTTTTTTTACTGTTTTAGTTTTAACGCAGGAAACAAAAAAAGGAAAAGGTATTAAATTTACTAGTATATACGCAATATAACACCATGTGTTACTTATTTTGTTAAGGTATACTGCAGTTTATTTTTGCATTTATGTAATTTTTTATACACACAATACTCTTTAAATGTTTTAGGGTTTCTCTAAATTACCCACTTTTTTCCGCCTCATTTTCAATTTTTATTAAAGCCAAAATAACATGTTTTTTTTTGAAAAACATAAACATGGACATCTTTATACTGGACAACGTTTTTTCACTAAAAAGTGAATGATCTTTCTGCCCAACCACAGAAAGAATTGGGCTAAATAAAATATTATTGCAAAGCTTACAAACAGGGGAATATCATGAAGTGGTTGAGATTAAAAAAAATAGCATGGACATCTTTAGGTTGTACAACGCACTTTCACAAAAAAGGGGCCCTATCGATTTAGAAAAATTGAGAAAAATTTTGTCTTGAATTGACTCAAACTTATAGGTTAGAGTAATTAGTCAATGGAAAGCCAACTGGGCAACATATTTTCGCTAAAACGGGGAGGGACCCTACTCTCCAACCGCAAAACGGATTAGGCTAAATAAAAGATCATTGTAAAGCTTACAAATCGGGAAATATCATAATAAGACTGAAATTTTAAAAAAATCGCATGGAGATCTTTAGACTGGACAACGCATTTTCACAAAAAGAGCCTTATGGACTTTAAAAGTTAAGAAACTTTTTGTCTTTGAATTGGCTTAAAATTATTGGTTAAAGTAATTAGTCAATGGAAAGCCAGAATATTATTTTTTTTAAGATGTACATGAACATCTTAATGCTGGACAACATATTATCAATGAAGAGGGGAAGGACTCCATTCCTTAATCGCAGCACGGATTAGGCTAAATGAGATATCATTGCAAAGATCACAAGTCCGGGGAATTTTATAACATGGTTGTTGAATATATAAAAATCACATGGACATTTCTATCTTTATGCTGGACAAGAAATTTTTACAAAAAAGGGGGATGGGCTTTTTTCTCCAACCACAAAAAAATTGTGCTAAATGGAATATCATTAAAGAGCTTATAGTTCGGGGAGTATCTTCATAAGAAGGTTGAAAGAAATAAAATTAACATGGATATCTTTATGCTGGACAACAAATTATCACCAGAAGGGGGACGGATCCTTCTAACCAACCAAAAAACAAATTGGACTAAATAAAGTATCATTACAAACCTTGCAGTCTAGGGAATATCACAGAAGGGTTGAATTTTGAAAAAAAAAATTAGCAAAATGAATTATTTGTCAGTCGTATGGCTGACACGGGCTACTTGTACCTATCAAATGACTAAAATGCTATCGTTTATTAATACTGTTTGTCCACCATTGAGCCCTTTCCTTAGAACTAGCTTTTAGGTGAGGTTCCTCAGATGGCTCAGTATCCGAGTGGTTAGAGCGTCATGTTGTACCCATGGAGCTGTAGGTTCGAGTCTCCTCCAGGGCAAAATTTTTAACGTCGAAAAAATTCATTTTTAAAATTGCTAGCTTTTTAATTAAAAAACGTTCATTATTTAAGATACGCTAAATCGGAAATGAAAAAATGGAATATTTTTGGTAATGAATTTTAGTAATGTTTTGTATTTTTGACATGTATTTTATTGGTGTCATTTCATGATTGTGGACGATAAAAATTTTTTACAGAAAAATGAATGTCAAAAAATTGAATCAGCAGGTCTTATTACTTTAGAAAAATTAATTAGAAAAGAACTAACGTCAAAATCTACGTTTTGTTAAAATCTTGTTAAATAGTCGACTCAGTACGGCAAATCATCGAGGTCAGCCAGGCCTGTAGTAGAAATTAATTTTTTCTTAACATTACAAAATTATAGCAGAAAATTTAGTACATTATGTCCTTTTTTATTTTTATTTACATGGTATTTTGTTTTTAATTTCAAAATAATAATGCTATTTTCTTGTTGTTTCTTCTTTCCTTCTTAGTTTTTTAAACTTCTCCTTCTTAGTTTTTTAAACTTCGTCACTTAAAACGTATAGCATTTTTGACTAAAAATTATTTCAAATCAAAATTATTTCAAAGTTGATGCAGTAGCAGAACGTTTCTTCTTGCGTACTGAAAGTCCCGAAATCGAGTCCTAAATGAAACAAGCTATAATGTGATAAAATCTTTATTATTATTGTTATGTATAGTATTTGCTTGCGAAGTTAGCGATGGGTAATATCGGCTTAACATTATCCTGCTTTATACGAAATAAAACTTTTAAACTTTAAAAATATCGCAAAAATTAAGCGCGTTTAGTGCAATTGTGTTTTGTAAAAAGGGTAGTCTATCATGGGTGGCGCGCCGCGGTCGCCCTGGTGGTGTGTGGGGGGGGGTGGACTGGGGGCTCTGGTGTTTTTTCTGGCTTGTTTTTTTGGTTTTGTTTTTTGCTTTTTTTCTTGTCTTTTTTTTTTTTCCTTGTTTATCCGATCCTTTTCTTTTGATTCTTGGTTTGGGTTTGTTTTTATTTTGATGGATTTGCGTGATTGATGGTTATTTTTCTGCTCCCTCTGTGTTGTCATCTCTGTTTTTGTGGGTTATTTTTATGTGGACGATTTTTTTTTCCTGCTTTTCTTTGTTTTTCGTTTTGTTTGTTCTGTGTTTTGATTTGTTTGGTTTATGATTGTTTTTTGGTTTTTGATTTTTGTTTGTGATTTTATTGGGTGCTGGTTTTATTTGCCTCCATATCCGACGTTTTTGCATATATTGTTTTTTATATTTCTATATATTTGATTTTGGCTGATTGGATTTTTGATTTTGAAATGTTGCACTTGTGACTTTTCACGCGCAAGCGATTTTCTGCGGCACCTCAATAAAACTTCTCGCATAGTGATATTTGTACACGAAAAAACTTGTTTTTTTCGAGGACTATTTTACTAAATTGCTTTGTGCAAAAAATTACAGAAAATGATGATTAAATTCGATTATGTGTGAGTTGATATTAGAACGCGATCCACAACTGGACAGATTTGCTTGGATTATATATTCTTGCGTTTATTTTTAGGTGAATATTGGAAATTGTTTTTAAATTTTGTTACGTTAAAAAAATTCAAGCTGATGTTTAGTCTTTATTTTAGAATTTTTAAGTTTATTGTAAATCTACATTATAGTCTTCATAAAATTTTAAAAAAAACCCGATAATTCTGCCTCGGAACCCTTCTGAAAAGGGACTCTGCCCCTTGACCCCGCTGTGGGCTCTGGCCCCCCAGACCCCCCATTTCTGGGGGGCTGCCGCCCCCCAGACCCCCACTCAGGGTTAGTGTATACCCCCAGACTGTCCCCCCAAAATGAAATCCTGGGCACGCCACTGTCCTTGACAACAAAAAGGTCTTATTAGGGTAGTGCATTTAATTTCGGCACTTTTTTGTTTTTCCGATGTAACTTTTCACTGTATGGCCCGAATTTCATGTTTGATAGCTCATTTTAAAGCTTTCACGATACTGCGTTGCGTCACAAAAGTTTCACTGTACGAAAGTGGTTTTTTAACTTAATTAAATCAGTTTTTAAAAATGAAATTGCTGAATTTAAATGTGGATTCAAATTTGCACTTTACAAAATTGATTGTTTCTGAGTCAAAAAATCATCATTTTCAGAAATTTAAAAGCCTATCATTATTTCCAGACAGTTTTCGTTAATTTAAGCTTCTACTTGTTGTTCAACGTGTAACTGGCAAAAAGTTACAGCTAAAATGCCAAATCGTATCAAAATGAGCAAAATTTGGGGAAAAAGTGCATTTAATTTCGGCACTTTTTTAAAGGACACTCTTAATCGAGTTTAAGTGCAGTGCTATGACCCCTAAACATTTCAACGTTGTCTTTTAACAATTCACAAATAAAATTAAAAACCCGACCACTTATTTAATCTGTTTCCGCCGTACAGTATGTGTGCCGAAATTAATACTATTTTATTTTCAGAACGATTGCTCACCACAGACTAGCGTAGAACCATGGGGACTAAAAATTCGAAGAGATGCACTTCAGAGTACCCGGACAGTTTAATTTTTAAACCAATTTATTGTGTAATCATGAAATGCCCATGTTCTAAAAACGAGTATCAATTTTATTTTTATAAATCACACAATTTCACATGAATACTATAACATAGCAAATAAAAGCTCACTACAGTCATCTACATAGAATTAGTTCATTTGAGCTATTATGTTGATTTGGTGTCCCAAATACTAACTAAATATGGCTCAATTTGGAAAAGTGCCGAAATTAAATGCACTACCTTATTTGCGTGGATTATATATTCTTGCGTTTATTTTTAGGTGAATATTGGAAATTGTTTTTAAATTTTGTTACGTTAAAAAAATTCAAGCTGATGTCTAGTCTTTATTTTAGAATTTTTAAGTTTATTGTAAATCTACACAATAGTATTCATAAAATTAAAAAAAAAACCGCGGAGTCAGTCCAGTTATTTTGAACCCAATATTTTGTATCCAGCCAAAAGACACCAAACGTGAATTTTTAAAACAAAAAGTTAATAATGAACTGTTTATATTTAATTTTAAAAAAAGTTTTCGCATAATGCTAATAAAATAGCAATACCAATTTCCAAATAAAATATTTTGCTTGAAACTAACACTCTTGTGCGAGTTTAATACTGAAAACCCGCCATTTTCTGCTATTTTTGGGAACACCAATTTTTAACAGTGTTAGCGTTTTGCAGTGCATATTACTTCTGCTTCCACTTTTGCAAGTAAATGCGCTACACGCAAAAACAATTATTGACTGCAACAATCTCTTCGCAAGAAATCAATGGTATATGCACAAAAAGTCGCGAACGTTTAAAATGTTACATTTCTTTCTTCCGTAATTTTATTCAAAAACTTAGTGTATAATCAAAAATTTTTTTGGGTTATATTATGTTTTTGATAAATCTCGAAAATTTATAAAAGTAGTGCAAAATCACGAAAATATTTACATTGAAAAATCTAATGTGACGTTTATTTTATAATTTTTGGCTAAAATTAAATAATTTGATTAAAATAATTAAAACAATCAACCTGAAACAGCTAGAAAGCGAGTAGTCTCATGTACTCGCAAAATAATATTTTACTTTTTACAACTAAAAAGAGTGTTTTTTTAATTTACAAAATTGACAATAAAATTTTTAAAATGCTCTTATTTTTTAAAAACAAAAGGTGCGTTTAATCCCTTTTATATGTTTAAACTAAAAAATTTTGAATAGTGGTGTGTAAATGAAATTTAGTAAAGTTCTTTTTTAAAATAACATTCAAGCAAGACTAGTATTCTTATCTTTTACGGTTAAATTACGCCAATTAGGTACCAACATATTTAATCTAAAATATTTTAATATGAAGAGATTTTGTTATTGTAAAATATTTTTGTTACTTGTATCCAGTTTTGATTTTAGTTTCTTTACAACGTTTTGCTTTACTGATCAAAACATGCTCCTTGTAAGTATTTTAGCTCTTCCTCTACATATTTGTAAAGCATTCTTTAAAAGTAACATAAATTGTTTGCTCTATTTGTAAAGCATTTTTAGAACATAAAAAATGTCCGCGATTAAGTATAATATTGCTTTAAACAAGAATATACTGCTAATAATTACGTAAAATGTACATATATTATGTAAATAAAATATATTGAGGTTTAGAAAAATTGAAATATGAAAAAAAAATTTGTTCTACTTAGAAAAAAAACTTTTGTGTAATAAAAATAAAGTTTTTTTACCAACAAAGTACTTAAATTCTAAAATGTGACTATTTATTACATAAACCAAATAATTAACAGTAAAAATGTTGATTTTTTATTTGGAATGTACTAAATTATAAATTCTGCTTAATGTTTCGCCTGCCCCGGCCCCGGCCCCGGCCCGGGCAAAATTTTCTACCCCCGCCCCGGCCCCGGCAACAGCAAAAATTCTGCCCCGATCGATCGCTAGTCGCGGGAGCGTCAATATTAGTTAATTAAAAATATTAGTTAATTAAATAATTGTGTTAATTTTAAGGAACTCAAAATTCTTTATGACTATTAATATAAAGCAAAAATATATAATAAAGGAAAAAATGAGGACATTTAGAACTAACTGCTTAAAAACAAAGGTTCCATTTAAACGGAACCTGGTCCCATTTATATGGGACCTTTTGATTTTAAGTACCATTTAAATGGGACCTGGTCCCATTTATATTAGACTTGTTTAAATGGGATCTAATTTAAATAGGATCTATTTAAATGGGATCTCATTTAAATGTAATACCAATTAAATGGGATTTTTTTTAAGCAGTTTGTTTTTAAGTGTCTTATTTTTTCTTTATTATATATTTTCGCTATTAGTTCACACTAAATCACTTGACGTATTACTTAAGGCTGGTTCATACTTATGTAAAAAGGTCCTTTGGACTTTGTCCAAAGGACGTTTTTACATAATTGTATGAACCAGCCTTTAAAGGAACAGTACACAATCAAACTTTTTGTCTTCGATTTTGATAATTTTTTGTGATAACCCCAATCCTGCCCAAAATAACCCACAAAATTTTTTCATGAAAATATCTCAAGTGACAAAAATAGCGTTTTTTTCGATAATTCTGTACTTAAAAGATTACTTAATGCGCATAAAACTTTAAGCCACTAAATATGATCTCAAAAAAGCGGCTACTTTTTAGTTTGGTTTGATACCTTCATTGTTAAGGTTGGTGCGGTGTTTGTCAAGATATAGAGTTTCCCAAAAAACCCACGATTTTTTTTTACTAAAAAACGAGGCGACGGCAGTGATTTGTCGGGCAAATTTTGATCACTTTTACGGCATGTAAGCAAATAACGCGCGTGTGGAAGTTAGTAGTCAGTTTAGTTCGCGTGCATTTTTTTAAGTTCGAACTTTAGTTAATACATTTTATTTTGATTTTTCATCAAGTAAACATAAAAATAATTTTTTTTATAAAAAAAACCTGTTGTGATCTGTTTAAAATTTATATTTTATTTTCAGCGCTCACTTCATATTTAACATTTTTCACTTGATTCTTCACATATTTTAACAAAAACTCAAGTTATAATTCGAATTAATACATAATAAAATATGATATAAATAGCCTTAAACTTGTTTTTTTTTAAAGCATTATAAGAATTATAAAATTTTGTTAGCTATTTTTGAAGTTTTGAATTTTGAATTATTTTAAATAAAAAGATAGTGAAAATAAATACATAGTATACTGTTTTCTGCCCGCACGTTAGTTTTGACTGTAAAATGTTCCTCCGAAATCGGGATCAAGTTTGCTCAACATTTTTTCCTATACATTTTGTGTTTTTAGTGAATCGAGACATAAAATTAAATAGAAAGTAGTCGCTTTTTTGATTGTATATTTTGTTTACTTAAATTTGTATGCATATTAGGCAATTTTTCAAGTATGTTATCTGACTTAATTTCGGCCACCAATTTAGGGTGTTAGAAAACTGACTTATTCTTAAAATACAAAAGAACTAGCACAAAAGTAGCTTGATGAATGTTGAATAAAGTATTTGTGCCAAGTTTTTATTCGTGTTATTCTGCATTATTAACATTTTTCATACAAAAAGTGAATTTTTTGTGAGTTTTTGTATTTTTGCTCGGTGTTTAAACTTCACCAAATTTAGAATTGAGCAATATATAACCTTAAAATAACTTCCGTTAATTTCGGCAACCATAAAATTCGATGTCCGGAAATTCGTCTTTTTCATTTCGTCTTTAAACATCTCGTCTTCTACAACTCGTCTTTGGAAAGCTCGTTTTTTAAACATCTCGTCTTCGGAAAACTCTTTTTTGAATGCGATTTTGTAAACGTATTTTAACCAAGGGAGTTTCGGCCCAAATCATAAAGTTTTGCTTGATTTTTAGGTTTCGCTTAGGCTTAGGAAAATAACACGGTTTTTACTCTTCATAAAATAAAAAAACAATTAACTACTAATTTACTACAATAAATTTTTGCTTAATTTTTAGGGTTCGCTAAGGATTAGGATCGCAGTTTTTCTAAACAAATCATTGAAGAAAAATTTATCATGATACAATTTAACTTGATTTTTAGGTTTTGCTTAGGCTTAGCAAAAAAATGTTTTTGATCTATTGTTTAAGTCGCAAAATACGAGAAACTAGTCTTTTAAAAAGTACGTTTACAAGATCGCATCGAAAAGACGAGTATTCCGAAAACGAGATGTTTAAAAAACGAACTTTCCGAAGACGAGTTGTGGAAGACGTGATGTAAAAAGACGTAATGTAGAAGACGATATTTCCGGGAACCTAAAATTCACGTGAAGAACCTGTTTAACACGATTTGCACCATCATGTGTACGGATGCGGTTACATAACCCATAATTTACTATTTTGTATTAAATTATAAATAAACCGGAAGGAATTTCTTAAAAATAATATCGAAACATATTAAAAAAAAGTCAGGTTATTTCCTTGGAGGAGGGATGCACTCATATAGTGAACACAGTAAATATCAAAGTCAATAGGGCTTCCCCACCCATCTCATCACTTACCACGATATTGTGTAAAGTAAATTAAAACACAGTAAAAATGTCAGGTTATTTCCGTTGGCGGAATGATGCTGTCATAAGAATTACGTAGTGTAAATCTGTGCGGGTTGGAGTAATCCAACTCGCAATTGACTATCAATGAACCGGCATGGAAATTTTTCAAATATTATTGAAATGCAGTAAATAAAGTCAGGTTATTTTCTTGGCGGAGGGAAAGGGGTGCAATCGGATATGAAATATCAGAGATAAGCAAGGGATGGTGTGGAGTTATACCCCTCTTTAACTTATGTAACGTCTTTGTAATCCTTAAAGTTGATAATTTTGGTTTTGTATAATCGTTTTTTGTGTTTTAGGCTTTTGTTTTTGTTTTTTTTTAAAAACAAAGTTGACCGAAATTAAGGCGGATTATGTTTTGTTGTTATTTTTAGGTTAAAAATATAAAACTCATAGAGCGGAATAAAAATTTTACAAGGCTTTCTTTAGTGTTGGCTGGCTGTAACAAAGGCCATTTTATGTTAAAATATTTAGTCATGCCAAAAACAATTCAACAAAAACCAGGTGTTAATAAAACTTGTGTTTTTTAAGGTTTTGACATAATTATTTAAAGTCTTGCTAATAACTAAAACTTAGCAAACGGGAAAAAAGTAAGTTATATGTACCAAAAATACCTAAGGATAAATTAATATCCTTTAAATATTTTTATTGTTTTTTAGGAATAGTTATAGCCAGGTTTTTACTAGGTGGTCGAAGTTAATGGCACGACCCTTAATTTCGGCCACTATAAAAACAATGTTTAAACCTCCAATGATTTTCAAATGTAACAAATATGTTTAAATTTTGCACTGGAATAACAAAAATAGCCGTCGTTTGATTTTTAGACCAAATCTTGGCTCGATTAGAAGAACCAGAAAAAACTTATCCAAAAAAATAAAAAAGGGTGGCCGAAATTAAGTCAGCTACCCTACAGAAATATTATCGAATAAAACGCTATTTTGATGAAAATTTTTGTGGGTTATTGGGGGCAGCGGTGGGTTGTTAAAAAATCTACCTAATTTAAGGAGCATCTTAACGAAAGGTACCTTTAAGGGGTTTCTATCGACTATTTTCCGTTGTTCAAAAAAACTTAGGGTGTTAGCTAGGGGGTCCTTTAATGAATAAGTTAAGTATCTTAAAGTTACGGTACTTACTTTACTGTTTTTTACCTTTGTTTTTTGCACGTATTATTGGTGCTTTTTTGCTCAAAGGCAAAACCATTGTGGATTACATTGGCCAAAAATTCATAGGAACACCAAATGTATGTTAGGGGTTATAATATTAAATTATTTTGGAGCCCTTAAACTAAGTAATAAACCTTTTTTGTGTATAACTCCTAAGAAATTCCATTAAAACTGCTGACAACAAGTTTCGTCTATTTACAGAAAAAAATGCAATAATGGCAAAACACAAAACAATAGTCATGTACAAACAGTTAAAATTTAACAGCGAATTTTGAACACGCAAATATTTAAGTTACCAAAAACTTTATTTAAGGTTTCTCCCAATAGTTTTTACTTCACAGCGTTGCGTTCAATAAAAAACCAGTTGAAATACAGAACAAAAAAATTTTTTTGTTTACATAAAATGTATTTTATTATTCATTGTAATTATAGAGCATTATAATATTTTAAAATATCCCAACGACGAAAATTTGAATCAGCGGCAAAAAGTAGGAAACAAATGCGGTTTAAATATTTACAAATATTTTTTTTGTTTTGATTCATTAAAAAATTATAATAAATCTAAAATAAATATTAATATTAAATAAAAAATGTGGCAATGAAAATAAGTTTACAGTCGGAATCGATCCCTCGACCTCAAAAATTTTAACAGCGGCAGATCGGCAACGCGTCTATCCGACTGCGCCACACAACCATCTGCTCAATTATTCTAAAAAGGTTTATAAACCCACGGCCTTTATTAAATCTAAAATTAGCACAAACAACAGATTAACAGTACGAAAGCTATTGGCTGTTTAAAAATTTTATATTTCAATAAAAATTTACTGTTTGGGGCATTAAATTTCACCAAATTAAATTCAATTCACGTTTTGCTGCAATTTTAAAAAAATAACCCCCATTTTTTTATGAAAAATTGTATATTATACCATAAATACAAAAATATTTCCATTAATTTTCACGTACGTAAAAAAGGGTAACGGTGCCTCTTTATTTGAAGTATTTTTTTAATAAATACTAAGCAGTGAATATTTTATAAGGGTTTAAAAAAATTTCGTTGCAATTTGATTTTTAATATCAATTATTTCAATTACTACCAATAATGAATGTGCACTTTATAATCGTGGTATTTCGGCCTTTTTAACATTCATATTAATTTTTTATGGAAATATTTCTGTATTTCGCGAAATCGCGTATGCCAGAAATCGCGATTTTTCATACTTAAGAAATCTGTTCGGAGAGACCTTAAGACCCCTTATTTTTTTGAACAACCCATCCCAGTGGTGGTGGTATTTTTACAAAAAATTATCAAAATCGAAAAAAAAGTTTGACAGTGTACCGCACCTTTAAGACGTAAGCAAGAATTTAATTTTTTGTATGTTTCATGTCAAAATGTGTAAACAATTAATTTAGACAATAAAATATCTAAAAAAATCCTATTTGGAGCAATAAAATTACTCGCCCGCAATTTACCTACAATGTACTTTATACAAGATGTCTATATAATTCGGGCTTTCTTTGAATGTTTTGATTTTAAAATGATCGAAAGAAAATTATCATTTGTCTGTGCAGGATAAAATCGTTTAAACCTATTTTTAAAAATTTTGCCAGAAATGCTTGTTTAATCATTCCTTTATTTTAAATAATGATTTTTACAAAAAAACATCTTTTACTCAGAAAATAAATCTAAATACATATGCCCACAAACGTTTTCACTCGTTTTGTTGACTTTTACAACGATGAATAAGCTCCAAGCAGTTTATATTGTGTGAATCTAACATATCAAATACACATTTTAGCTACGAAATTAAATTATTTTGAATGCAAAACACAATTAAAATGTCTTCTAATATACGTTTTAGGTATGACAGTGTGAAGTGATAGCTCTACGTTTTATGTCATACGTCATATACGTTAAAAATGTTGCGTCACACGTCTTAAGTCATGTAAAGTGTTAACCAGCTTTTACACCTTCTTACGTAAACACCATGGGTTAACAACCGGCAGCAATATGTCAACCATAATTTCCTAGACTTAAAGTTAAAATGTATTTAATAACTAATGTATATACAATAAAAATTTAAAAAAATAACCAACGTTCAAATAGACTATATAGTTTTGAGTAAGGGTTTTTTAGTGTAGAAAGAGGGTACAATGACAACTAGAGCCAATCATATGTACATAGGACGAAAATTGAGAAGCAGCGAGCGACTAAAGACAAATTCTATCAGGGTGAAAATAGGTGAGTGGTAAAGTAACCACTCGTTCTTTGAGAAAATATCACGTGCAGAAAAGTAAATGACGCAACTAAATAATAATTGGTTACATAACCGCTGAAAACTTTTTTTTAATTTTATATCGCTTACGCGTTTATTGTTTATTTTTTACTAGCGATTACGTCCTTAATTTCAGCGTGGAAGACTTTAGCTTTAGTACATTTTACGGTTTCAAAAATTTCAAATATTAGTTCATAAAAATTATCAATTAAAATTTAATTTTAAATTTATAAAAGAACATTAATCTATATCTAGCAAAGCATGTTCAACATTACCAATAAATTGTTGAAAAAAATGAAGTTTCAAACCGGTCTAAAAACATAAAGTTTACAAAAACCTAAGATTAAAATTTTTTAATACGTGTTGAATATAACAAAACAGGCAATAATCACCTATCAGATTTTTTTTATTAAAATATTTGCTTCGAAATGTTTTATTAATATGTTTAAAAATATTGCCATATTAACTCTTGTGTCATTTGAACACGAAACAAATGAGCAAGAAAACATACTTGCATATTGATAAACTTTTTATTATAAATTTTAAACTTATTAACAATTTTTTGCATAAGAAATCATTTGATTTGTTCGGCTACTTAAATAGTAAATTCTAAATGAAGAAATAAAACAACATGTCTAAATTTATTATCATGAAAAACAGTTTTCGGTAGTTTTTTACTAGCAACCAAAGTGGAGCCTTTATATTGTTTTCGAAACAAATAGTAATGATAAAATGATTTGTGTTATTTCCCACCCTCACTAATCAAAGTTTGAAGCTCCAATCAGTGATTTGAAGCTTCTTTTTGGGCTTTGAATTTCGGTTACAGAGTATAAAACATGAGCGTTGAAATAATCATAAAAAAAAAATCTAAAATCACAGGGATTTTCCAAAATTGTTTCATTTGTAAAGAAATAGTTAATTTAATATCTTCTACCCGGCCATTTAGCGCACCGCGTTTTTAAAAGTAAAGTTTACTAATTTATTGTGTACTCCGTTTCGATTTTTAAATATCATTGATCTACGTATGCATCAGGTCAAACTTAAAAAAAACATTATTAGGTTTGATACAAAAATATGTTCGGTGATTCCGTACTTCAAAAAATGGTCCACAGGTAACAATTGTGACGATAACTGAAAGCGAAACAAGGCAGTCTGTTTTTGGAGACAGAAAAATAATTTACGTGCACAGGGATTCAAACCCGGGTCTCCTTTTTTTAATTAAAGGCCAGTTCTACTCAATCCGGCGCGCTACCGCTGGGCTTCAAGGGCATTTGATAGTTTACCTTACATGTACAAAGTCCTTAAGCCTGGCTTATACTTCGTCCAAAGTGTCCAAAGGACAATTTTATTAGATAAAATTCTTCTTTGGAATTGTTTTTTGGACACAATGAACTTCTTTTGAATAAACAGTTTGTTTATTATGACCTGAGGTAATTGACTTTATTTCAACTCAGCCTTTATTTCACCCACTGATTTAGTATGTTAAAAAACATATTTTTATAAAAACAATTTTTAATGGCCATCAAAGCAACCCTAAAAAACTTCTTAGCTATTTTTATCGAATATTTAGATTTAAAAAGCTAAGAAAAACCTAATTATTCGAAAAATCATGCGCATTAGAATTTTTTTAATTCAAAATCAGTGTTGATATAAAAACTTTACAAAATGATATACTATCTTGAATCTAGCTAAAAAAATTCTTAAATTGTCAATAAAAACATAACCAAGCATATAAGCATTTACCACAAAATAATTGTGCAGTTTTTACTTAGCTATAAACGAACGATGCGGAAAGAAATAAATTTCAAAGTAAATTCAATTTAAGCTAAGTGCCATCGGAACAAGTTGGGTCAATTTAGAAATATTTATTTCAAGCGAAAAACTTTCTAACAGATGTAAAAGCTAAAATCATTTTTGTTAATGTGTTTTTTGAGTTTTGAGTAGTACGAATAATACATTTTTTAGGCATTTAAAAATGAAATAAAAATAAGTATAAAACTTTTGAGTTATTGTCAACTGGCGAAATTATATCAAATTATGTTTAATATTAAAAATATGAATATTTTACGGCCCATAACTAAAATAAGTCGACCTTGGAAACCCAAAAAATTAAAGCCAATGTTTCATAGGCTTTTAAAAAACGACAGCACTCTTGTAAACCACTGTAAAAAATGTTGTGTAGAATATGAGGCAACGGTCAAGGTTTATTCTGAAAAACAAGAAAATGCTATTTTACACAGCAATAACATCAATGAATTTTATAAACTAGCCTTGAAAAATGCTCTAGGAATAGAGAAGGAAAAAGAAGCGATTTTTCCCCGGGCGTATGTTTAGACAGAAAAGATGTGGACTAGTCTGAGATGGACATTATTTACACCATAAGAAATTTGTATTTGATTTGGCCAACTGCCCACTGAATAAAAATTTCTACCATATAATAAAAATTTATTTATACGTTGAACTAATTACACAGCACTGTTGCATTTTTTTATTCTGATGAAATTACAATTGAAAAAACATATTTACAGCAATCTTTGACAAGCGCGAAATCTCCATATTTTCAATTAGAAGGTTATATTTGTATGTGTAAGAAACAAGTATAAATTTGAAAATGTGGCGTTTGTCAAAGATTGCTGTGAGTATGTTTTTTCAATTGTAATTTCATTAGACTAAAAAATGCAACAGTGCTGTGTAATTAGTTCAACGTAATAATAAATTATCATTATATGGTAGAAATTTTTATTCAGTGGGCAGTTGGCCAAATCAAATAAATTTCTTATGGTGTAAATAATGTCAATTTTAGACTAGTCCACATCTTTTTTGTCTAAACTCACGCCCGGTTAGAAATCGCCCCTTTTTTCTGCTCTATTCCTAGAGCATTTTTCAAGGCTAGTCTACCACTTTTCTCAGCAAAAATTGTATTATAAATGTTTTTTGTTGTATTTTTGAATACAAAATTCCATTTAAAGAGATTTGATAATAGCTTTCCTTGCACTAGATTTCGCAACCGCTTGAAACAATTAAAGAATTAAATAATGGCAATTAAATAGTGACACGGCAGTGCAGGGCTAAATCGCCCGTGGCGCTCCTGCGCCACCCCTGATTGAAGTTATTAATTTAAAAAAAATTATTTTCTAAACCGAAATGCCACGAGGTACCGACAAATCAAAAAAAACGAACGTGTTTTGGCATAACCCCTTGAAAATTTTATTTAAAATAATATAGCGTGTTCCAAACGGCTTTAAAATTTTGATAATATTTTGAAACTGCCAATTTACCTTAATTCCGGTTCACAAATGAGCAAATTTTTATTTTGGAGAACTGCCAACCAGTCCATTGATAATTATTTTAAATGGCTTAAACATTACTGAAATTTACAAAATCTTCTTACAAATAAAAATTAAGCGCTGTTTATTTAATTTTTATTTACATTTATATTAATTATTTATAATCCTGTTTATTTTTTAAGAAATATTCCCAATCTCTTCTTGTTTATTGCATTATTGTTCTAATTGTTGCAAATAAAAAAAAAATAAAATAAAATTAATTTTATTAAAAAAGCAAATTGCTAATCAACTTATCACTTTAATAAAAAGCAAGAAATAAAACGGTCATTTTTCAAATTAATATTTGTTTACAAATTTTATGCAAAAAAACCGATGGTTTGTTAGATTTGTCGCTTCCAGATAGCCTTTTGGTTTAATTAATTTCTTTCTCAGCGAAGAAAAGATTTAAAATGTTTTGTTTTGTTGTTCTCGTCGTTTTCCGTGCGGTTGAAGTAGATGGCGCTGGGTACTGTTTCGTTTTCCGCCACCAATTAAAACCGAGCACCGTCTTCTGATTTTTCTGTACGGTTTCTATGAGGGCCTTTTCGTTGGCTGCTCTGTACAATTCTTACTGTTACCAAAAGGCTGTTATTGTGGGGTGGGAGTTTTTATATTTGTCTATTTTTTCAATTTATTATTTTGATCAATAAATAGATAACAAGGAACTAAATGAAAAAAAGTGGCTCCTAAGAAAGTTGCGTAATTTTTCTTCTTTCCAGTGAGCCCATGTTTATATTTAATCAATCAGTAACGAAGGAGGCAGGCCCTATCCAGGGGGGGGGGCCAGGGGGCCATCGCCCCCCCCCTTTCTGGGTTGGTCGGGGGTGGCGATACGTTTTTTTTCATCTACTTCGTTCGTCTCATATCTCCGATCTGGCTGGAGCTTCGGAGCTCCGCTTTTAAAAGCGTCGGCGCGACCTCCGAAGCTCTGGACTTTCGCCCTACTTTAGTGTTTGTTTTCATGAATAATCAAGAAGTAATGCCATAAATTACCAAACAAATTTCTAAACTGAATTTTTTTAACTTGTTTCAAGTTTAAATACGCTTGAAATCGCTCATTTAATGGGCGGAGCTCTGCTTAAAATGACCGGCGAGCTCCGGAGCATGATGTCGAAGGGTAAACATCACTCACGTCCTTTAAAACTTAAAACTTATACATTATACATTTTTACAACTTTAAGTAATATCTGTGGGATATATGTATAACAGATCAAATTTCAAAATTTTTCCCAGTCCACGAAATTTGGTAAAGACTTTTTTTTATTTAATATTCTTATTACGGATGTGCATTGCCGGGAAATTTCACTTTAGCCGTGCCTTAGCTTTAGTACTAAAATTCCAAAAATTGTTTAGTTTTAGCTTTAGTACTAAGCCCAAAAAAGGTTTAATACTAAAAGAATTTAGCCTTAGCTTTTGCCAAACCGACAAAGCGGACGTGTTCGCAAATTTTAAAAATTATCCCTGTTTTAAGGTAATTCTTAGTATTGCACTGTTAAGTTTACAGTAAAAACTCAACATTAAAGACTTTGTTGACATCTGTTGCATCGGATTTTAGTTTTTTTTATTTTTTAATAGAATTGTGGGATTAATTTTACAGTTTTAACGTTGCCCTTGTGTTGTATATCGCAGTTTTAAGGCAAGCACTAAAAGACACCTACTACACCGACGGACCTAAGCAACCTAAGCAAAACCTCAAAATCAAACAAAACATTAAATTTAGCTTGATTTTAAGGTTTTGCTTAGGTTGCTTAGGGAAATTTTTAGTAACAAGAGAGGCTTTCACTCTCGGTTGGTCCGTCGGTGTAGTAGGTGTCTTTAAAAAAATTTGAAAATTTGTTGAGGAGAACTCGATTTTTGTCTAGGAGGGGGTCCAAAATGTTTAGGTTAGGGGGAGGGGTGGAGCCCCACCTACTCCCCCTTTCACTTATTTCATTTCATTAAATAATCATGTTTTTGATTTGGTGAGAACACTAAAAGATTTTTCGGTGATTTGTCATTTCCTTGACAAAAGCTAACGGTTTGCCGAGCCCATATTTTTTGCCGAGCTTTTGTCAGCTAATTTCAGTTTAGCCGCGCCTTGGCTTTAGTACTAAGCTCAAAAAATCCTTTAGTACTAAGCACTTTAGCCTTAGCTTTAGTACTAATGACACTCGTAATTCTTATTATCCATAATTTGTCGAAACTCCTATCATTTAAAAAACAAAAAAACCCGCAGATCTCACAGAGTACGTAGCTCATTCGCAGTTTGAATGATTTAGATCTTAATTTGGCGCCTTCTTTAAAGTTTATTGTATTTTTAAAAAAAATTGGCTTGTGAAATTTATTTTGCATTCCATTTTTTTAGTTTTTTTAAATAAATTAGCTTAAAAAGTTTTAATGAATTAGTGTACAGGCTCTTGGGCTAGTATTGTAGACAAATATCTTCAATTCTGGTATGGTATGCCAATTTCTCCAATATGTCCCACCCTGGTGAAATCTCCAAACAAAAGTAATTGGAAAATCAGACATGACAGTTAAGAACGCCAGTGTTTTCAAAAAAAAAACGGCCAGCACACAGCACGATATCATTGTTCAACCGTTTCAAATAATATTTTTATTGCATGTATATAGAATTATCAATTGAATGTAGTATTTTTAAGTTTTAACAAACCAAATTTAGATGCGTATGCTATTTTGAATAATATAAGATAAACCCCCTCCCCCCAAAAAAAAATCCGGGAGGCTTCCCACCTATTATAGCAGCCCTCGGTTCGGTACCGGTCTCGGTCTGTAGTCATTTTTATGTTATAAATGAATACTATTTTAACAAGTTGAATCAACTGACTATAGACACCTTGCACTGGAACTCAGTTTATACATAAAGTATGCAATAAAGATAAACATAGCGAGTCACCATAATGGGTAATTACCGTATCCCCTACTTATCTTTTGTAGTATGCAGATCAACCCATCGAAATTTCGCGCGCTTTCGAGGGTTTATCTATATACTACAAAAGATAAGTAGGAGATACGGTAATTATCCATTATGGTGACTTCCTATGTTTATTGCATACTTCATGTATAAACCGAGTTCCAGTGCAAGGTGCCTATTTTATTTTCAAAATCATAAATTTTCGTATAAATGTATGCTTGATATGCATGGCATTAAAAGGCAAATCAATTAAGAGCTTCACGATGGTCAAAACCCTCTCATTTAAACGGAAGTTGTTCAGTGTTAAAAATCTTTACAGAGTTAATCTTTCAAATCGTTAAAATC
>JASAMX010010036.1:0-12056 GCA_030248175.1 Microlaimidae sp. YZB2_3 | reverse complement strand
ATTTGTTGCTTTTCGTTCAGTTACGTATTGCTGGTAATGTTGTCAAAAATAATAATTTTAGGTTAATATTTAAAAGGTTACTCGGTTACGTACTCCAAATATCCCCAAATTTGAAAAATTGTAATTTTGTCAATTTTCCATTTCAAGTCTCATTTTTCGTTTTAAGGTAGAACGATACAGTTGCAAAAATTTCACCAATTTTTCCCAAAATACGTACTCGGGGGTTTTCGGAAGCCCTGATGACAAATCCTACCTCAGTTTTTCAATTCGACCCCTCGGGGGGCACTAGAGGGTTTGCGACTCCCCTTTGGGGAGCATTCTGACTATATACCGGTTTTACCTGAAAACCACCTCAAAACACGTTCTCGGGGTTGAATACAGTATTGAATAATGAACACTTTTTTTAATTAAAAATTTAAAAATTAAAAAATAAACATTTTTTGATGTTAAAATCATTGCCGAGGGGGACTCGAAACTAGAGCTCCGGGATTACGAGTCAGACGATCTAACCACTCGGTTACTGCTCCGTTTCAGTTTCTTTCTTAAAAGCTAGTTTTGAACGAACGTTTTAAAATGTAGTTTCCCGACGTCAAATCAAAAAAATATAAATGAAAGTTTAGTCATTTGAAGGGATTAGTTTGTTCTTAACTTTTAACACAGAAGTTGTACCATAATTCTGAGCCAGTTTTTAAGTTTTTAACGAAATCTCTACTATCACTTCTTTTTATTTTTTATTTCAATAATTTTAGCAATAAAACGAAATTAAAAAACTTCAATAGTAGGGATTTCGCTGAAAATTTTTGTGGGCATGTACATTTGGTGTGAGTGTAACTTGAGTTTGGTTTGGTTTGGTGTAACTTGAGTTAAATTTTTATTACGTAATATTAACTCTGGTTCTGTTAAATTGGGAAAAACTGTTTTAAAATGCCTTTCTTCAACGAAGCATATCTCGGCGTGGAATAGTCCACCAAAATGTTAAGGATACCGAACTGAACGGAAAAAATATCCTTTCTTCAAACATATAGTTTGCTTCTTTTCGTCACGTACGGCACGAGTTATACACCAAAACCGACAGGGTATCCTAACTGTATTGTTCCACCTTAAGTGTACTCATATGAAATTTCTTGACACACGGACTTCAAAATAATATTTCATGTTGTAAATGTTGTCTATTTTAGCACGCATTAATGTACCTCCTCAAAATTTTTAGGGTGTTATTTTTATAAGTTTACCTATACCGTTGTATTTTATGCTCATATGAAAGCTCTTGACACGCTGATTTCAAAAATATTAGTTTTAAGCTGATTCACCGAATGGTTACAATTTTTACAACCCACAATATCCCCCCAAATTTTCAAGGGGCGTCATTTTTAAAATTTTACTTAAATACTGTCGTGTTTATACTCATATAAAAGCTCTCGACACGCTGAAGTCAAAAATTTTAAGTTTAACTCAATTCACCTAATGGTTAATGTTTTTACAATCCACAGTGTACCATCCAAAATTTTTAGGGTGTCATTTAAAAAAAAATTTAAAAACAAGTTTATTTATTTCGTATAAAACAGGATAAACAAGGCCGATTTCACTCAGCATTAAATGCGCAACCAAATACTACAAAAATAATATTAAAAAATATTAACTTAACATTATCACAATTTAGCTTGTCTCAGTAGGGACTCAATTTAAGAACCTTCAGTATGCACCTTCAGTACCACCGCGCCACGACCTGTACAACATATAAAATTAAATATTTAATTAAATACTGTCGTGTTTAAAGTTTATACTCATATAAAACTATTGAGACATTGATGACAAAAATAACTATTTCAATTCGATTCACTCAACAATTACTATTTTTACAACCCATATTATACTTTTCAAAATTTTGAGGGGTACATTATGCGTTTTAAAAAAGGTAAGCACTTGGTGAATAGGATGAAAACTAATTGTTTTAGCATCAAAATATCCAAATTTCATATGATTATAAATACGACGGTATTTAATTAATTTAATTAAGATAGTAATAGTTTATCGTTGCAAAGGTTACGTCATATAAAACTAATAGATACAACATATTGTTAGTAAGAAAAAATAGAATATTTGCATAATACAATAATATAAATGTTATAGATTTAATACACAAAAAGAAAATATTTGTCACTAAGAAAATTTGAGATAAAAAATTTTTTTAGGGGTTTTAAACTTTTTAAATTAAAGCAAAAATGATAAAAGTTTTGATCTAAAACTACCAAGTGAGGGAGCTAAAACAATTTCAGCTGGGAGTTTATTCCAAATGTTTATAATACGATTCGCAAAAAAGTTTTTGGTTAGATCCAAACTAAATTTTTCCCCTTTTAATTTTAAGCCGTTTAAGCGTGTTTTACATGTTTTCGTGTTTTAGATGTTTTATCAATTGAACGAAATTTACTAACATCAACATCAATAAGATTATTTATTAGCTTGTAACACAGGATTAAGTCATTTGTTGTGTGTCTACCTTCAAGAGTTTGTAAATTTAATTTAATTAGGGGAGTTTTATAGCTTACATAAGAAAAAAAACATCGCTTAATCTTCTCGCAAATGACTTGTGGAGTTTTTCTAGGCATTCTTTTTCTTTTTCAAGATAAGGGTTTCAGGAATAGGTTTCAAACTCTAAAAAAGGGCGTACATACGACTTATAAGCACACAGCAGTCAATTCATATTACAAGTTCGAAAAGTTTTAAAAAAACCTCAATTCTATTGTGTGCTTTAGCTGCAATAGAAGAGCAGTGGTGTGAATATTTCATATCTGATGCAACAAGTACGCTTAAATCTTTAACAATATTTGACTGATCAACTATGTTACCATTTAAACTATATGGGTGTTTTAAATTTTTTAACCCTAATTGTTACATAGTGCACTTTTTAAAAGCAATGGTAAGTTGCCAATTATTTGCCCAATTGCAAAAACTATTAAGATTTTCTCTTGAAAATCCTGTGGGGTAGTGTTTTCATCTAAAATACTATAAATTTTAGCATCATCGGCAAACAACATAATTTTTGATTTCTGAGATATGTATTCGGGAAAATCATTTAACATATATAAGCAAAAGCAAAGGGATGAGTACACTTCCCTGCGGGACCCCGCTAGAGACGTCTGCTGCGCTGCAGCTGAAGACTCTGACCCGCTAGAGGCGTCTGCTGCAGCTTAGACAAACAATGTTTTGGCAAAATTTTTCCAGTGTTTCTAAAAAAAACAGAGAATAGTTTTTACAAAAGCAAAATTAACATATTATATTGCAATATTTTTAAATTAATTTTATAAATACATTAGGGAATTTTTTAATATAAAATAAAATAAAAAGGTTTTGAAGGATCATAAACTCGTTGTACCTGAACAAATGAAGATATTTTGACGAAAAGCTTTTGTGAGCTATGGGGATAGATACAAAATTTTTACAAAAAATCAATGAAATCGAAAACCAAAATTTTAATTTGTACCGCACTTTGAATTCAAATGTTTTGATATTTTGGTGACCCACCCTTAACGAACGAAAAAGCGTATGCATGCGAAACTCAAAATAAAGCAGCACTTTTATGTATCTTATCTGTCACATTTAAATTAACCATTTGGGATTTCTTCGTCCAAAAATCCAAAAGGTTCATTTTTATTTTACATTTAATTTCGCCCGCTTGGCGGCTTCTGACATCCCTTATACATTAACACGCAATATGGGAAACGTGCTAATAATCAGAAACGGTTAAAAAGGTTTATTGACGTGTTTGCCAGTGTTTTTGTTAAATATTACTTTTTAGAATGCAACCAGAGGAGCTGAAACATCGTAAAGAATCAGATGCCTCAAAAATCAGCAATAGCCATACGCCAACACCTGAAAAAATAGGTGTCACAAACATACAGTGCATTTAAAAAACGACATAAAATAATTTAAAATAAAAACAAAATAAGAAGATCGGGAGGAAGGAAGCATAATTTTTTAATAAACAATTAACTACTATTTAAACTTCTAGAAATACATTTTATTAAATGGAAACCAAAATTTTTTATTGACAATAAATTATTTATAAAAATGAATGTTGAATGTAATGTTTCGATTATTTATGTAATTAATTTTTAGTCCTTTTTTGAAAATATAGGTTTTTTATGGGTTAAAATAGTTTTGGTTTAAATTTTGTTGACTTTTTTTCTTATTTGTATTGTTTTTCACTGAAATTAAAGCTAAATTTATTTTTGCGCTGGGTTTATTAGGTATTTAATATGAAGAATAATAATATATTATTCTTGGTATTATTCTTGCTAATATATGAATTTATTTTGAAAAAACACCGTGATTGTGCAGAAACGCCCAATATTGATCTGAATTATGATAATGTTCCCAGAAGTTTAAACGAAAGTTTTAGCACAAAATTTTAAGATTAAAACGGTTTAAAAAAAACTGTGCCCATTACTTATTCATGTTTTTATAACTATATTTTTTTATTTTTGTCGGCAATGTATGTTGAATTAGATTCTACAATTCCGGTAGCACCACCAAGATCGCAAAAAATGAGACTCACGTCTCAATTACGATCTAAAGACAGCAATAATCTTTTTTCTGCCACTAATGAAATGATCACTCCAGAGATTGTTTGTGACAAGGTGAAAATAAATCGAGTAATTATGGGCAAAGAAAACTGTAATCTGTCGCAATTTGATGAATTAAAATCCAATGGCGTTAATGAATATCTTCCGACAAATCTGATTTACGACAGGTGAATCTATTTCCAACGTTTAAAAGATACTTTGTATTATTAGTTGTTTTGTGTTTGCAGATTTAAGTCTAGAATAAAAAAATTACATGAATAAATAAACAAACATAAATCCTGTTCTGACTGCAACATATGTTTGTTTTTTAATTTTTTTGTTATTTTTTATGTTTTTCTAAAATGTTGGTTATTTCTCATACTTGAAATTAATTTCGGGACTTGTCGAGGAAAGTTGAACCCGGCACTTGGAGCCGAAAATGATGATCTTGAGGTTTAAAATAAAACAAAAATTTGCAGTTGAAAATTCAAAATCGCCAAAACTTCAGTCTGAGCTAAAGCCAAAACTATTTTTTTTATTTTAGGCTCCAAATTACAATTTTCGCGGGTCCAAGCTACTAAAACTTTGACGACTAGAAGTTCCTTATTACTTACAGCTCCAAAAATCCCATACATGTAAACTCTAACAAACTTGGAGTAATCAAATTAATTTATTTTATAAATTATAAATTCGAATGTTTTTTTAAAGATTTTTTACGACAATTTAAACTTAATCTCTGGAAACTACAACTACTTTAAATTTTTACATGATTACTTTTTCCCGATAAGGTTCTAGACAATTTATCTAAATAAAAACTAGCCGAATCTAAATAAATAGATGCGCTAGAAAATATATCATTGCTCATTTTTACACGGTGTTGGACCGAATGTCAATAAGGTAGTAAAATTATGAAAAATAATATTTTAGTCAGTAATGTATTACAAAAGTTAATATGAGGTAGTTTAATTTTATGTCGAATTTCATTTTTTATGACCTTTTATTACACCAATGCCATTTTTGTGTTAAGTTTGAGTTAGTTTAATTTTATGTCGAATTTCATTTTTTATGACCTTTTATTACACCAATGCCATTTTTGTGTTAAGTTTTTCCTAAACATGTTTAATATATAGGGCCATTTTTAACACTTAAGAACAAAACAATCAAGCAAGAGTAAGTTTAAATAGTCCTTTAGTTTAAAATACGCATTTAAAAATGAATACTGATATTTTTATATTGCTGGTACATTGATAACAATTTCATTGTAGGTATTTTTTTTCTTTTATTTCAAATTTTTTTTAATAATAGTTTTGAAGTTATTTATTGTATGATACTTGCATGATTGATATTTGTTTACAAAGAATTTTTTCATTAAAAATATTTTTTAGACCTTGTTCTGGATATTGAGGGTAAAATACGTCTCAAGGTGGGGCCATACTTTTTTGAAAGTCTTAAATAGGAAAAAAAAGTCAAAAGTTCAGTTTTGGGTGATATAACACTATTTTTAATTTTAAAAATCGTTGATACTTGATTTTAGATTAAAAAACAATAGCTTTATTTTTTGGGAATTTTTAGACAAATTATGAGCCAATCTTTTGCTGGGAAATTTTCGGCTGGGAATTTTGCTGGAAATTTGTCACCACAGAAGAGCAATAAATTTGGTATCCGAATATTGGCTTTTTGCTCTTCCAATACTAAAACGCCAGACACGTTTTACAACTGTGTTTGAGACACGATGAAAATCAAAAAAGGTTAATACAATAAAAAAAATTTTACTATTAAATTTAAATTTATTTATATTTAAGTGAAGTCTTTGAAGAGCTACCTTTAACAATGAAAAACGACAAACTGCATGAACCAGCAACCAAAGAAAATGGCGATATATATCAAGGAATGTGTTTTAAGGAATCGGAAAAATCATTGGACATAAAGTCCAAAATTAATTACACGTTCAGAAAGAATTTAGAAGAACTGCCTCCTGTTTTTAGATTTAGTGGTCGCAGCGCAGCTTCTTCAATAAAACCAAACTCTAAAACGTCTTCTTTTCGTTCAGGTGCATGTTTTATTTAATCCAAATCTTTATTTGATCGAAACAGTATAAGTTATCCTTATGCTTAATAATACAAACAAACAAACATAAAATAATCATTAAAAATTTGATGCATAAATTAAACTTAACGTTTTTCCTTGCTTTTATTATAATTTTTAACCAATAAAAAATAAGTCTTTATTCTATTTAGCCTCTGACCTCTGAGTATATTTTAATGCAAATACGTAAAAATGAAGCCCAAAATGGCAGCTTTCTTAAATAAATTAGTTCAGACAGAAGCGCATTTTTTCTTCTAACGTATATTAAATTTATTTTTTGATTTATTTAGTATTTATTTATTTATAGTTTGCATAATGCGGGACACTGTTAAAACATTAAAAAATGCACTGAAATATGCTGATCATTATTCGTATAATATTTAATTAATATTGTTGATAATGTCTAGTATACAAATTTCTTTACATAAATTGTGGTTTTCGTTTTATTCATGGTTTTTTTTATAATGTCTAGTTTTTAAACAATGAAGTGTCATTTCTAAGTCATTATGTTAAACATTTTAATAATATTATAAACAACAGATTTTTTGTGTATTCAACACGTCCCTTTATTGATTATATCATAAACTCATGATAAATCGTAGTTTTGTGATAATTAATTAAAGATAACCTTAAAAACCTTATATTTCAAATCTTAATCACAATATAAAACAAAAAAACTTAAAAGCATGGATTTTAATGAAACAGTTGACAGCTCGTAAACGGTCCAAATCGTTAACGTTGGGCATTGAAACGACTGAACCATCTTCCAGTGGCAGTGCTCCAACAGTAGCAAAAGGAGGTAGGGTAGAAGTTATTAAAACATTCAATTTTTTATAATCAGACAGCTCTTAACGGAATGAATAAAAAATATAATGTTGTGCAATATTTTAACGTCAAAAACAATTTTGTGTTTAATTTGCAAAACTGGAGAATTTTTTTTAAAAACTGCAATTAAAACCGCCAAAAATAAATTTATAAAAACGTCTGCGGTTTTTTATTGTTCCTCCGAATTAAATTAAATTTCAATTGCTTGCATGTTTTTATGCGCAAAAACATTAATTAACTTATCAAGGACGTAAAACAAAACAAAAAAAAAACACATATCATTTCAGTCGCCAACCATTTCCATTTAATAAAATAATGCTTGCAAAAGTGCATATTAAGTAGAACATTTAGTAGTATTATTTTTACTCTAACTCCAAGAAAAACATTGCTATTTTAACCATGGATTGGAAGCCAGGTTTGAAACCCCATCACCAGTACCCAGTTTAAAAATCACAAAGGAAGGTGATAAAGGTATGTTTAATTTAAAGTTTTTGAGTTGTGAATTATCTGTTATTTAATTAGATTTTATGGTTTTATAAGCAGATAAATGAATTCGGCCAAAGCTCTTACTTATGTCACCTTCAATAAATATTATTTCATTTCTACTTCTTGCAATTACAAAATTTTGATTTCCTCTTCGCAAATCTATAGCAGAAGATAAATAAATGTTTAAAGATTTATGCCCAATTTTAATCGTTAAAAAAATCAAATATGGTAATATTGTTTTCCACGACCGACAGTGTGCTTAACGGAGGTTGTTTAACATAGAAACCCAAATAATAAAGTTAGAATAAAATATAAAAAAAATTAATAAAATAACTAAAATAAAATATAAATAAACTTGATTAGAAAAGAAAACAATGAATTTTTCTTATTAAAATTGATAATATATAAAGATTCGTCAATTTTTTCTGTTTATGTGCTGTAATTTAGAAGCAACCTACAATTTTGACAATATTAATCCGGAAACTGCTAAAATTCTGAAAAGGTTTTATCATCGGAAGGATCAGTTAGAAAATATACGACATCAACATGAAAAAAACGCCAACATGTGGCATGAAGTCATTAACGCAATGAAAGTATGACGGATGATGATATACTATGTGTAGTTCCACATACATTTTGATTAAAACATTTTTTAACATTTTTTAATTTCAAACAAAGAAAAAAAATCGTTTTAAGGTAGAACACCACAGTTACGACGATTTTTGCTAAAAGTTAGATATTAACTTAGATATTAATTTTTGTCCAACAAAAGTATAGTGTGATTGAAATCCCAAATTATGATGTATCCAACGGTAATAGTTTTATTGTTAAATGAATATTTCGAAATATATTTTGATAAATTTAAAGCTCAAAAAAACACTTTTTGGCCATTTAAAAAATTTGTTTTTTCTGAAATTTTATACAAAGTTAACGAAAAATAGGGGACAATTTTTAAATGTGGTTTGGAGTAAAACGTAATTCAAAATTTTAACAAAATTAAAAAAAAACGATGTTTTTAAAAGAAAAATCAAATTAAAAAAATCTTGAATTAGTTTTTTAATCAAATACAATTCAAAGTATTAATTAAACTTGTGTCTAACAATTTCCAAACTTTCATTAAAATCTGAGCGAATCAATTTTTTTAATTTTCTAACGGGCCAGCAAGGGACAAGCCAGTATTGTAGTCTTGCCGCTCGTTACACGTGGTACTTCTTTTCCTTGTCCTCGCAAATCCAGGGGTTTTTCCCAATTGTAAATAGCTCAGATAAAAAATTAGAAAATAGCACGTAAATTATGGTATTTATTTAACCCTTATGCGTAGGGGGATTATACAACACACCCTCTTGACCTTGAGGTTAAGTCCGGACAGGGTGGAAAGGGGGGTACAGTAATAGGGTAGGTTGCCGGAGAGTCTTCTCCAGCACTCAAAAGTTTAGAATTTAAAGATAGGGCTGAAGGTAGTCAGTCCCAGCAATAAGTTATCTGGTAGATTTCTCCAAACCGGAATATCCATGTAGACCAAGGAACAGTAAATGTTGACCTTACGACGCCATATTTATGGTTTGAAACCTTACCGTGTTGGGTGTGACACAAAAAGGTTTAAGACTGAAGGATTCAGTCTTTGCAAAAATTTATAGGAACAAAAAAGGAACACGGACTTCGTTTTTCTGTTGTTGATGGAGGTGTTAAGGGTTAGGGGATGAACACACTACGAAACATTAACACGTCCAGTGCAACAAAAGAAGTTGATTATTTTCAAGGAATTATCCAGCAAATTCCTCTTGAAAAAGTAACTACAGATTTGAAAAGTAGTTACGTTCCAGAAGACTTCAGTAATCCAGATTAGCTGGAGGTATTATGAGTTACCTCTGGAACATTAAAAATACAAGTGAGAAACTGAAGTCTGAAACGGGGACTGTTACTTCAGTCTCCTTTAAATATTCTGCAGAAATGAGTAAAAAGCTTGGATTTTTATGAATCCCATTTGAAGGCTAATCTTGTCAAACTACTGTGACGAAACCGAGATGTAACAGGTTTAAAATTTAGAGTTGAATAGTGAACTTAATTCGCAATTAAGTTCCACAAAAAGTTACACCAAGGTCTCTACTTTAAATGAAAAGCAAAAACTGAACATTTAAAAGACAGTCAGTAATTTCCACTCCGGAATTTATTCCTTCCAAAGAACATTAAAAATACTAGCGTATTTTTACTCTTTTTATAAGAAATTAGAGGTATTGAAAGGGGAAGAGCCACCGTAACGGACTGTGTCGTATAAGATGATTTGTACTACCGTAATAGAGTGTGTGTCCATGTTCAAAACAAGTGCTTACGTAAAATAAAAAGGATTGTGCAAACGACTGTGCAGAGCGCTGAATAAATTGTTTACAAATGTTTACACTAACGAGTTTTATTACTAATTTTTACGCTACAATAACGGACCGCGTTGGGGCGAGCATGTTAGTACGTTTTTACACTAAACACAAGGTATCAATTAAACAAAAATTTTAACGCTTTGACTAGATAGGCGTGATTTATTCAAATTTTGCTTACCCATTGAAAATTGATCCGTAAAAAAAACATGGTTAAAAAACAGATTAATAATTAAAAATTTAGTGACTAGTAATTAGAGGACTTAAAGTATTTAGCGGTTACAATAACTGAATTTTATTAAGAAATTTGCGGTTTTAACTGAAACAAACTAGATTTTAACACGGAAGATTTATGAGAAAGGGGTTTTTGACAACCACTTCCTGAAGGGTTATTAAACCTACTAACTCACAAACAAGATTAATTGAATTATAAAAATACCACGTGCGATTTTCTTAAAAAAGGGTACCTGTACCAGTTCACCTTTGCTTTGAGGTCATTCTGTCATTAAGGTTTTAGTCCGAGGTCGCCACTTCCTAACTCAGAGGAAATAACTCAGTCAGCCACTGAGCTATTTCTACTTAATAACACTTCCCTACCTAAGTTGGCCGAAACCAACTGCAGTGTGTCGGCGTCTCAATAAATATCATCGTAAAAATAGGTTGAATATAAAAGAAACATACTCTGGGTCTGTCGACGTAATTTGGGTTCCGATCCCCACGGTAGAATTAAGCGACTATTCGGTAACTATAAGCGTGTAAACAATGATAAGAAACCCACTGGGCCCACACACCGTGCGGAGCAATTAAACTGCTTAAAATGGTTAAATTTAACACGCGCGGCGACCAGCGCGAACTACTGTAGATTTGTATAATACAGAGTTATTGAATAAGGATAAGGATGAAACGATTCGAATAAGAATTAAACGCGAATGAAAGGCGGGTGGAATGACGACTTATGATTAGCGATATTTATGTATTTATTTTACTAACCTAAACTACCACACGCCCTCCGCCACAATTTTCATTTAAATTTTTTGATTTGACGCCGATAAACTACATTTTGACACCTTTGTTTAAAAGTATCTTTTACGAGAACTATATCAGATGGGCCAGTAGCCGAGTGGTTAACGTGTTGGACTCGCATCTTCGCACCCGTAAGTTCAAATCTCTTGCAGGCAATATTTTTAACGTCAAAAAAAATTTTTTTAATTTTTTACTTTTTAATTGAAAAATTGTTATTTATTCAAGATACGCTAAATGGAAAATGAAAAAATAGAATATTTTTGGTAATGAAGTTTTTTATAATATAATGTATTTTTGACATGTATTTTATTGGTGTCATTTAATAATTGTGAACGATAACAATTTTTTAAGAAAAATGAATGTCAAAAATTGAATGAGCAGGTCAAATTACGTTAGTAAAAATTAATTAGAAAATATCTGCTGTCAAAATCTAACTGTGGTGTTTTACCTTAAACTCTCAGCAAACCATTTGCCGAATTTGAATCTTAATTGTTGTAATTTGCCGCGATCAGATTTTTTTCGGAAATGGAAAAATGCGCAATAATATTTTAAATTTAAAAAAATAACATTTCTGTTTAAACAATGAAAAAGGTTTTTTAAGTTTTTTATCTAGGCTATAATTATTTTTGACCTATAAATTAAAAGGAAGTTTATCAATGTTATTGATTGAATTTAATCCAAATGACTTTGTTAATTTTGTTTTCTA
>JASAMX010010028.1:0-17578 GCA_030248175.1 Microlaimidae sp. YZB2_3 | reverse complement strand
GTTGTATGGTGCTGCTTTGGTTCAGTTTGGTGTGTGCTAAATGTTTAAAATTTAGAAATTTTGGGGAGCCCTAGATTTTTTTTCTAGGGGGAGGGGTCCGAAATTTTGAGGCTAGGGGGGTGGCCTCACTCTACCCCTCCCCCCTATGCTCATGTATGATTTTAAATTTTTACCATAAGTTATGTTATTGTATTGTTTGTACATTCTTAACAACATTTTGTTGACTTAGAATAGAATTGGTACGTTAAAAACTTTAGTATTTTAATCAATACAATAGAAAAAATGTTATATTCTGGTGTTTTATATAGTGAATTAAAGTGATTCTAGATGAAACTAATAATGAAATAAGCAGAGAGGTTCCGGAGTGGCTCAAAGTGGGATCATTAGTTCGAGTGGCTAGCTTAAACAATTCAGAGGGTACGGTGAGGTTCTTGGGTAAAACGGAATTCTCGTCCGGGCTATGGGTAGGACTGGAAATGAACGATTCTATTGGTGAGTTATGATATTATTATTTGTTTTCAGCAAATGAGCGTCGTTGGGGCAGGGACGTACCGAGCAGAGGTGTAGCCAGGATTTCGGAAAGGGGTTGTACTCCATACAAATTTTTCGAAAGGGGGGAGGGTTGTAGGGGGTTGTATTCCAAATTTTCAAAATACCGTTAAAAAAACATTAAAAAAGGGTAAAATTTTTTGCGCTTCGCGCTAAGTGATTCTTTTTGCTATTATTTGCATTGTTTTTTAAGTTAAACTTGAAAAAAAATTCGGTTTAAAAAGGTATAACATTAAAAATCGTGCCACATCACGAAAAAATTTTCAAAAATTGTCTTGGAAATTCATTAGAAACATCACTTAAAAGTTGTAAAAAGGTATATAAATGTCGAGCGCTGAGCGGAGCGAAGCGCGAGAAAAATTTTTAAAATTGTTATCTTAGGACCCCTAAATTTTTACCACCGCCAGCCCAAAAGGGGGAGGGGGTTACAACCCCCCATAACCCCCCCTGGCTACGCCCTTGGTACCGTGGGTTTGATTTTGGGGGAGGGGCGGATTGCAGTACAAAAAAAATTGGGGGGTCTCCCCCCCCCCCAAAAAAAAATTTTGGGAGGTGGGATGGAGACCCTAAGTTTTTTTGAAAAAGATAAAAGCAGGGATAAACGTAGATAAACCTTATAATACACTATTTTGGCTTAATAGTGTATTATTTAATGTTTTTAGCGGTAAAAACCCTTTTTCTTTGTGAAAAATTACATTAACAGAGTCTGGATTTCCCAAAAAAGGGATTTAGATAACTTTCTGACCCCCTGGCTACACATACCACGCTGTAAATCAAAGCAGATCAGTATTTCCATGGTTTTAGGGTAGGTACCTAAATGGAAAAAATGACGGCTGGCATTGCTATAGGCGGCTGGAAATTTTGTGAGGGAGAGAGGTACATAAATCAACCAATATGATTGTTTGATTTGCTTTCTGTGTAGTACTTATTGCTTATAACAAAATATTGTATTTCAAAATAACATTAGGCAAGATAAATAGCGAAAAATGTGTAATTAGGTATACTAGGAAAGTGACGGAGCGAAGCGGAAAATTATTTTGCATTTATCTTATAGTTTGCGCCGAGCGATTAGCGAGGCGCAACAAAATTTTGAATTTTCAGCCTCTGAAAACCATCAGATTTTACCATCTGCCGACTATTTTGGGGGGAGGGCGACTGTCCTCCCGCCCAAACACTATCCTTATTTTTACCTCCGTCCGACCGTTTGTGAAGTGGGGGGCGTCGCAGCCTCTTGCTCCCCCCTGGCCCCCTGGTTACGTCCCTAGATTGGGAAAAAATTGATGTCGAATAATCGTAGGCGATTTTCAGTTTTTAGCCGAATAAGCAGCATTGTCTATTCAGTATTTGCGGCAAAAAAACTAACACATAGTCCGCTGCGCTTGAGAACAAATAAGAATAAAAAATTTTGTCCGTTGTAAAGAGTTATGATATAACAAATTTTCTCGCAAAGCTTTTGATCAAAAATTTAGTGTAAGGTCCGTTTGTAACTTCTCCTGGGTTATTCTTGCTTGTTTGTTTTCTATGTTTTTTTGCAATCGCCAGAAAAGACCTACCTGTGGTTTCGAATAGACCTCACCACGTTATATGCTTAATAGTAATGTATGCTTCCTACTCCTAATATGCTCCGTAGCTCCGGTAAGTTAAAGCGGAAGGAGCTCCGGCTCCAAAATGAACAATTTCAAGCGCATTTAAGTTTGAAATATTTTTAAAGTTATTCTATTTGTATAACGAGTTAAGGACTTTATTTTATTGTTTTTAATACATTTTAAAAAAATTGTCTACAAAAAAATTTATGGCATTACTTACTCTTAATAATTTTTCGTAAAAAAATACGGCGGAGCTCATTGCTCCGGAGCTCCGAGGAACATAACTAATGCTTTGCATAGCGAATAAAATCCACTCCGTGAAGCGAAAATGCTGGTGGATCCACCTTGTACGTCGTTACTACGGCAAAATGAGCCACTGTCATTATAAAACACACGTGACTGTGACTCATTTTGTACTTAATAGAGCTAGGTTTACAATTTAAAATAAGTCACAGTCACATATCGTCGTTACTACGGCAAAATGAGCCAGATTTCGTATAAAATACGTGTGCCTGTGACCATAGGTGGGCAGCCTCTCGGATTTTGGGGGGTATAGGGGGGGGGTGTCCGGCAAGACCCAAATTTTGAGGGGGGTGTACTCAATATTTCCGCGCTGCCTTAAAATAGGCTTAAAACGCGTAAAAAAACGTAAAACAAGCTTATAAATGCTTTAAAACTGTGTAAAATTGAAATAAGACCTTATTGCAACTTACAAATTGTATTGTTTAATTCTTTTATTAATAATGTGTTTATATATTCTTATAATTAGATTAGAAATCATAGTTTTTTTTAATAATTACGTAATAATAGAATAATAATATTATTGTCTTGATTATAAAGTCAAGTATCACAAACTTTTTAATCCATAATCTTATATTTAATTAAAGATTATATACATACATGGGCGTAGCCAGGGGGGGGGTCTAGACACCTCTTTTAGGTCGGCAAAGGGAAAAATTTGGGGTTAGACAGACCCCCCTTTTGCAGTGGCGTGCCCAGGATTTCATTTCGGGAGGGGGCGGTCTGGGGACCCTACTAACCCTGAAGGGGGGGTCTGGGGGGCGGTAGCCCCTCAGATATGAGGGGAGGTCTGGGGGGCGAGAGCCCCCCAGCGGGGTCAAGGGGCGGAGCCTCTGTCAGGGGGATCCGGGGGGAGAAAATTTTTAATTTAAGGCTCTAAAATACACTTGAAATTTTAATTCCAGATGATACTTATTACAAAATTTAAGGTTTCTTATACCTACACATTTAAAACATGTGTTTAAAACGTTAATTCAAAATAATAGTGTTTATAGTAGTTTTATTAAACTGTATACCTTAACTACTGAACGGGATTAAATTGTCAATTAACAATTAACTCTCCGCGCGAAGCGCGGAAAATTTTTTTTAGTCGTTTTATAACACTTAAAAATTTTTCTTTGGGAGGCGAATTTGGGGGGGGGTGTCCCCGGCTACCCCAAATTTAGGGGGGGGTGTCAGCAATATCCGAAATTTTGGGGGGTATAACCCCCCAACCCCCCCTGCCCACCTATGCCTGTGACTCATTTTAAATTTAAAACAGGACACAATTAAGTACAGAATAAGTCACAGTCACGTGTATTTTATACAAACTCTGGCTCATTTTGCCTTAGTAAAGACGTATAGTTTAATATCACCGTTACTATGACACAAACGGTCAGAATTACTATAAAATCAACGTAACTTTGACTCATAATGTTTAAAATATTTATGTACTAAAAAATAAAAAGAGTCACAGTTACGAGTATTTTATGACAGTTCCGACTTTTTGTGTGTCATTGTAACGACGATATGTTGAATTGAAATAATAGAAATAAAATAAAATCATACGATATACATACATACATGAGCATGGACCGGCAAGCTAGGGGGTGGCTACCCCGGGTAAATAGCCCCTTGGAGGGGGGTCCGTACCCCCTAGCTTGTTAGGGGGTCGCCCCGGGGCAGACCAGTTTAAAATCCAGAGGGGGGTCAGAGAGGGGATCCGGTTTCCAAACAAAGTCACATTAAATCATTTATTAAAGTTTTTTACCACTACTATAGAATTTTCGTATACTAAAAAAGGCTATTTATGTATAAAAAAAGTAAAAAACTACCTTTTTTTACTACGAAACCGTGTTTGTGACAGTAAATTTTGACCTAAATTTGAAAATCCAAAATTTGACGCGAAAGGGGGGCGGAAGAGGGTCAATTTAGAATTTTCAAAGGGCGGTAGGGTGTCAAAATTTAAAAATTTTAGGGGAAGGGCTGGGGGGGGGGGTGGGCCTAGACTTTTTTCTAGGGGGGGGGTTCGAAATTTCGAGGCTAGGGGGGTGGACCCCACCCTACTCCCTATGCGCATGTATAACGATACAGCATAATTGAAATGAATATAATAGGCACTTTTTTTAATTTCTTCGTTTTTTTATTTTCTTGTAATTTTAGGCGACTGCGACGGTTTCGTGAAGGGTTTGCGTTATTTCCAGTGCGAATCTGAAAAGGGATTTTTTACGAAACTGGAAAATATCAATCCCGTGTAAAAACTGCATTTCTTTAGTCGAAACACTCGTACGGTTTTCTTTAACCTGCATCGTTAATTGTTGACGGACATGGACAGTATTGTTGTATTATTATCATTACCGAATAATGATTGCATTGTAATAATAATAATAAAAATAATTGTATTATTATTATCGAATCGCTATATATATATTCAGGGAAACGCCAGAACGAGCAAACGTCCGTTTACTGCAGCTAAAATAGTTTTTTCATCCGCCTTTGGACCGCTTATGACGTCTCCGTGTAGAAAAAGGCTTACAACAGGTGCGGGGTGATTTAAATTTAAGTGTCTAGATTGTTTGTTTTTGATATTTTATTATATTATGATTTGTTTTTACATTTTTACGGTAGCGACTTGAAAAGTCGTAATTGCGTGCGTTCTATTTAGAAAATTTGAATATTATCGTCGTTACTACGAGACAATGAGTTAAGGCTGGTTCATACTTATGTAAAAACGTCCTTTGGACAAAGTCCAAAGGACAAACACAGCGTATAAACGTATGTAAAAACGTCCTTCGGGCTTTGTCCAAAGGACGCTTTTACATAAGTATGAACTAGCCTTTAGAAGCATCCTAAAATACTTGTAAATGTGAGTCTTTTTTTTATCTTTAAATACATAAATATTATAAACATAATGAATCAAAATAACGTTGATTTTATAAGTAGTTTTGACTCTTTGTGTCAGAGAAAAGACGATAAAGGTAGAAAGAAATAAGATAGTGGAAAGTTTTAATGACTATTACTAACCGGTGTTCGCGCATTTTAAACGCCTTGATGTACCGTCAAGAGCAGATTAACATAATTTAATCGTTCATCTGGATTGGTGCAGCATTAATTTATAAACTGTTGCTGGCTATTTATTATGGGTGCACGTGGAATTTTTATTAGAAACGAATAATGATTTTATTAATGAGTTTTCGTTATTGTTTATGCCAGTGCTGTAAACAATGTTCGGGGGTGAACTGGTACAGGGAACGAATAGATTTTCCGTTGACGATATGTTCATATTAGACCCTGAGACCTAAGTAACAGACAACACCTCAGCGACAACTGAAGTTGTTGTTTTCACTCCGGTGTAAACCAGACTTAAATGTTTATTCTCTGCAGGTCTCAGTTTTTGCTGCGATTGTTAAGGGAGCTCTGGAGCGGAGCTCGCGGCTACGGAGAATATTACTAGTTGTCACCGCACCCCTCGGGCATATAGTTTTCAGTCGCAGCTCCCTTTTCGTTGTTTGTGCTTGTTGATGTTTATTTTATACGCAAACTCCTTTATTTGATACTTTTTTTTGACAAACGAATTTTAAAGCATTTTAAATTGCGACTTTACTCATCATAGGTTTGGTTAATAGTAAAGAATATTAATATTTTGCAAACTAAAAAAAAATAGTCGTACTCTCCACATTGAACTTTGAATGGGCCATGGGGTGTACAGCATTCGCCTCGTATCACGTGAAAAAATGTTTTTGTAATTTGGTTAAAATTCTCTATTTTGCATTTTTTTTTTGCTTTGTTTAATTTTTCCGTTTGTCTCTTAATCATTACGCTCGGTCTGATTATTAAATTATCGATACGTAATTTAGTGAGCTAAATTGTTTTTCCCCAATTGAAAAAGATCGTAAATGAGTTTGTATTTTGCCTATATATTTTATGTTTTGTATTATTTTGTGCAATTTACACGTTTTTGTGCCAAAGTGATTTTTATTTATGACAGAAATTTTACAAGTGTGTCCGTTTCCTTTTAATTTAAATATTTTAAGATTCCAGAGTTTTTGTAAAAATAGCTTATAAAATCTTTTTGAGCAAACGATAAAACCTTGTAAACTTTCTGTTCGTCTTGATTCAAGAACGAATTTATAGTCTTCCTGGTCCTTAAGATTTGCATACGGGAGAAATTTTATATGATTGCTCTAAATTGGAACCCATGTATTCGTTGATTTAAGAACTGTGTAAAATAATTTTACTTTTTTGTCCCATTTTATATTTATGTGTAAAAGCAGTATTTCCAAAACAACTTATATAAAATCATCTTAAATCTAAAGGCTACATATTGTAAACTGTTTGAAATTACAGTGCACGAAATTTTATGGCGTTCCAATATTAGAATTTTTAATATATTAATAACTTTATTTTCGATTAGTTTATAGTATTAAAGAAGGAAATCGCAGTGATTAGAATATTTTGATCATTCTGTGTGGTTATAAAAAAATTCATACTAATTGCTATAAAAAAGTTCTAAAACTTAATTTTTATTACAAATATATACAGGATAAAAATGTATCATTGGAGCTTAGTTCAAGCTGTATATTTCGGTTCGCAAAAATTCAAAAAAAAAAAACGTGGTGCGCTTTCAGAACTAACATCGTGTCAAAAAGACACTAAATTTTTTTTCAAAAAAAATCTTAAGACAAAAATTAAGAAGGTGGTATACCCATAGGTAGGCAACCCAACCCCCCCATTTTTTTCGAAGTATATCTGTAATACCCTATTTTTAGCGTTTTTCGTACTGGTACCCCCAAATTTTAGGCGGGGGGGGGGGGTTTCCGATAGTGGGAGGGCTGTCGCAGTTTCAGGGGGGGTTCCCTCCCTCCAACCCCCCCCCCTGCTCACCGATTGGTATACCACAAAAATCCGAGAGGCTGTCCACCTGTGCCCCCAAGGAAAAAGGACACAATCATAGTCCATTTTTGCCCAATGGTATCGGTTGTATATTCAAAAGGCCACTTTTTATACTCAAGTAAAAATTTTATTTCCATAATAATAGAGCTTCAAATATGTTATTTTACGCGCTTGGGTTCATTATAGCTCATTAAAGTGGTACATCTTTCCTAGGTATTATTCTTGATATATCTATAACCATTATTTTTTTTTAATTCCAGAGCTTCCTGTTATATGTTGTGCATCAATGTTGTGATTGTATGTATTCGTTATTATGTATTTTTATTATAGACTAGTTCTGAATAAGCGTCTTTTACTGTACGAGAGAGGGTATAAAAATTTAGTTTTCTTAATTTCCTAAGTTTAAACCTATACTTCATAAAAATTGCTACACGATGATTTGTTTATCTATTTTGAAGTACTTTAATGTATCAGTTTGTGCTAAATAACTTTTGGTTTCTTAATTAAACGTCACAATAGTTAGAAATCATCACTAAAATAGTATTTTCGTGAACAATGAATTCGAATTAGTAAAAATAATGTTGAAATTTGTTTTTTGAAACTAATTTTAACCTACATAGGTTTTTTTTAAATGTTTTGGTTGTAAAACTATTCAAAATTTAAAAATTAATTTTAAAAAGTCCATTCCAAACTTTTAAATTAAGCATTTTCTGTAATTTAAACATTAGAAAACTGGAAACCAAGCGCGTCAGCAGCGCCGTACCTACGAAGTGGCAAAAAACTAAAAGCTCCCAAAAACTGCTTTTGCTTTTGTAATATTAAGAAGTATTTAAGAAATTTTGAAAGGAACGGGTCGAGATTTTAAATCAATAAATATTTAAAACATGTGAAACCCTAAAAATGTACTAGTCGCTCGCTGTTTCTTAATTTTCCCCTTTCATATGATTGGCACTCGTTGTCATTGTACCCTTTTCCTACACTAAAAAATCCTTATTCAGAACTAGTCTATATCGTTTTGTTAAAATTTAATTAAATTCCATGATTTTAAATTTATAAGGAAATCAAATGTGGCAATATAATTGTTACGTGATAACAATATGATCATAAATGTTTTTGGTCGGGTCCGCTAGGGGGGTCTACCCCCGGATGGAAGGCCAAGATTTCAAGTTTAGGGGGTGGGGTCCAATTTTTTAAGAAAATTTTTTTAACTCAATATTTAAGTGTTTTTAGGTCTAATATTGAATTTTATGTTCTAAAACCGCCTATTTAGGCCTAAAAAGTGTATTTAAACACTGTTTTTAACTACAATGTAAAAAACCGTGTTTTTGACAGTAAAAAATATATATATTTCCAAATTGGTCGGGAGGGGGGTCACCCTCGCTAGGAGGGGAGGTCAGGCCGGACCGCTCTCGAGGTTTGAGGGGAGAAGGAGGGTTCCAAAATTTTGGCTCTAAGGGGGGGGGACCCCTCTGTCCTCCCCCCCCAAAGACATCTATGGATATGATTGTTATTTGAAAACAGATTCGACAGTTTATTATCGTGATTATTCACCACTCAACCATTTTTATAACAAATGTCTTGTTTTTTTATTGCCCTCCTTTTTTATATTGTAAAAAACCACTTAAGTCACTCTTGGTTTCCTAACAATATTTTAAAATGTGCTAATTATTTAACACCTCTAAAAATGGAGAATAGTGTTTAAAAAATTAATCGTAGCACTTTTATTGTTTATCACAGGGACAATACGCCTTCTTATAAATTTTGAAATGTTTTAAAAACAGTGGAGTTTAATTTTTAACGCAAATCTTAGTATTTCTGGTGTATAATTTTCACTTCTTATAGTTTTTTACTATACACTTTTATATCTTAATACATCAATGGTGTTGGTTATAGATGAATTGTTTTTTCGTTCGCTTAGAAACAGGCTTAAGAGGGAAAATCTTTCGAAAATTCATCCCAAAAAACATAATTACCTACTTTTAAAAAATTAAATATATCGTTCATGGTATCATTTTGTGAATTTATTTAAAAAAAATTTTTTTTTCTTGTACTGTATTTCATTTTAATTAGGATTTTTAAATGATAAAAGGTTCAATTACTTGTTAATCATATACCAGTAAATGAAAATTTTTTTCTCACTAATTTTTTCCCGTTATTTTGGTATTTTTAATGTTGCATAAAACCATGAAATTTTCAATTTAGATTTCCGCATACAAAGTTATAATCGGGATTAATTTTTCTGATTTATTAGCGTACGCTAAATTTTTAGGTGTGAAAATTTATTAGTAAAAATTATTGATTTCATCAATTTCGAGATATCTTAATTAACCATATTATGGTTTTTGTCTTAATGTTATTGAAAAAATAATATTTTTAATATTTTTAATGTCTCGTTAGCAAATGTATATTTAAAAAAAACAAATTAAAAAAAGATGCTTAAATTTGTGGATAATTTACTTATTGCGCACATTTTTAAATTGGACATGATTCCGCTTATACTGGTGTTTTTTTGCAAAATCGAAAGTGCTAATTGGGATATCCGGATAAGTATTTTCCATGTCTTCCGTTTCATTGTTAGAATTTTCTTATATTGTTTGATTTTGTGATTTTGTCCAAAAATATTTAATCGTGTTATTTAACCTTTTTTGATTTTCTTTGATGGGGTAAATATGCTCTCCTCGTATATCCTCGAAAGTGCGAAAACGCAAATTTTAGTATTAAGTAATTTTGCGGTTCTTTCATTACGTTTATAGGCTAGGACAGCATTTCCATCCAAAAAAAAACGGAAAGCTAAAGCTATAATGGATGGCAAAGGAAAAATTTTCGGGTTTACAGTTTTGAATTGCTACTTCGCTCGAAACTGATCTTTGCGAGAGGGAGAGACTCATTAATCAGAAGATGCAAAATTAAAATTTAGGTTACATTAACTAGCCCATATCATTTTCATAGATATGCTTTACTAATTTTAATAAAATCGTATATACTAAAGATGATTATTGACGGATTAACTTACGGCTTTATATTTATTTATTTGTACAATTTGTAATTGAATTGTAGAGATGTTTCTCGGAACTAAATATTCTGGTATGAATTCCTCCAAAAAATAATTTTTAAATAAATTTTAGAAATGCAATTAAAATTTATTACAAGTAGTAGTTTAGTTTGGTGACCAGGGTGCTGTTTCATAGAAGTTACAAACATGCCCTTCCTTTGTAAAAGTCCGTTCTTTTTTATAAAAACTTACGAACGAAATGAAAATGAAATAGGCTTTTCGAAAAACTTATGAAAAAACGAAAATTTGCATAAATCCCTAGCATAAGATTTCATTTGTTTGTATCTGCAAAGAATCGAATGCTTCTAACATCTTATTAAACGTCGTACAGGTCGTTTGTTTGTTTTTGTTTACAAGTATTTTCTTGTTGGGAGTTTACCACGAACCAGTTCGAGAATCATCTTTAATTTGTAACTAACAATAATATTTGTTATAAATATTATAGTTTTAAAGTGATTAAACAATGTCATCTTGTCATATCAAATATCAATAAATATATACCGCCAATATTTTTATTATGGCATTTTACAGTATTTCACATTATAAACACGACACGTAACATTCTTTTTCTATAAAACTAAATTTAATAAATATGTTTGGATCATTTTTGATTGTCAATTCACGTGAGTTACAATGATGATTTAAATAATAAATAATCACAACTTACAATAAGAATTACTAGCCTTGAAAAATGCTCTAAGAATAGAGCAGGAAAAAGGGGCGATTTTTCCCCGGGCGTATGTTTAGACAGAAAAGATGTGGACTAGTCTGAGATTGACATTATGTGGACTATAGAAAATTTGCATTTGGTTTGGGCAGCTGCTCACTAAATAAAAATTTCTACCATATGATAATGATTTGTTTATACATTGATCTAATCACACAGCACTATTGCATTTTTTTAGTTTGAGGAAATGTCAGTTGAAAAAATTATACTCACAGCAATCTTTGACAAGCGCGAAATCGCCACCTTTTCAATTTAAAGGTTATATTTGTATGTGTAAGAAACAACTATAAATTTGAAAAAGTGGCGATTTCGCGCTTGTCAAAGATTGCTGTGAGTACAATTTTTTTCAATTGACATTTCCCCAAACTAAAAAAAAATGCAACAGACCACTTTTTTTGAATTAAATTTTAAAAAATAGCCTAATAAACTATAGTTTTAGCTAAGCAATGACATATGTTTATAATCTTTCCGTTGCGGAGATATACTTTTTTAAATAAAAAATAATAATAAGAAGATGATGAATTTAAATTACGAATTTTACCCACGTTGTTTAATTATAGTTAGTGCAGTGCAGTGGCGCTCCAGACAGTTACCTACGTTCTCTAAATATAGTTGGCGCGATGCCGTGCGCCAATGATTGCAATTATAATTCTAAAGTAAAAATAATAATAAGAAGATGATGAACATGAATTACAAAATTTACTCACGTTCTCTAAGTATAGTTGGCGCGGTGCGGTGGGTTAAATTGCAGTGTGGCACCCCCGCACCACCGATGATTACCTACCGGTGCGTGGCGCTCCCGCGCCACCGACGCTTATTATTATTTTTTAATAAATAAAACTTTGAATTAATTTTATCATCAGTAATGAAAGAATTAAAAAAAAGTACTCTGTTGTTTTCGCCGATTTCCGCGCGGTTGAAGCAAATGGCTCTGGGAACTGGTTCCGTTTCTGCCACCAATTAAAACCGGTCTGCTATTTTTGTGCGGTTTTTATGAGGCGATGTTGGTTGTCTGCTCTGTACAATCCTTATTGTTGCCAAAAGGCTGTTATTGTGCGGTTGGGAGTTTTTATTTGTCTATTTTTCAAATTTTTTATTTTGATCAATAAATTGATAACAAGGACCTAAATCAAAAAAGTGCTTCCTAAGAAAGTTGCGTGATTTCTTCTTCTTTCTTATGAGCCCATGTTTATTTTTGATCAATCAGTAACAAATGAGGAATATCGCTTTTAAGGATGGAGCGTTGGAATAATAATAATAATAATAATAAGAAGAAGAAGGTTCTGAATTTCAAAATTTACCCACGTTCTCTAATAATGGTTGGCGCGGCGCCACGGGGCTAAATCGCCCCGTGGCGCTCCCGCGCCACGGGGCGATTAGCCCCGTGGCGCCGCGCCAACCATGATAAACAAATAGGCAGTCATTGGACAAATTCGATGGATTTTGGCCTTAATAGTTATTTACAAAAAAATGTGTGGTCAACATTTCACACATTATTCACTCGATTACCATGACATCTGGTGGATTTTTTATACATATTTACAGGTTACATTTTTGGGGAGCGGCCCACTTCGGTCTTGACCCATTTCGCTCCCGTCCTATTTCGCTCCTGTTGACCCACTTCGCTCCCAAACTGGTAGATTTTATTATTTTTTTGCTAAGGCCCACCGCGCTCCTGGCTAATTTTGGTGGATTTTTTCTTCGGCACCGCTAAATTATAACGAGAAATCGTGCGAATAATTTTAAATTTTTTTGAAAATGCGTTTTTAGCAACAGATAAAAAATTGACAAAAGAAAGTATTTTAACTAATTTAAGTTTTCGCAAATTTTAGTCAAAAAGGAATTACATCGGGTGCAAAATGAGACAGGAGCAAAATAGGATAAAAACAGGTAGCATTAATAGTGTTCGCAAAAAAAACGTTTACAAAATTTTGCCGGGACCGCGGACTGTATTTTAATACTGTCTTTACTTCCTGTTCAAATTAAATCCGCTTTCACGATAGTCAAAACCCTCCCATTTAAGCGGAAATCGTTCAGTGTTAATATTTTTTACAGAGTTAGAACGTTACTACAGAACCACTTTTAGCCAATTAGTGCTTATGAAAAAAGGAGATCTTTCATTATTGGAGATTAATTTTTTTCCTAAGCACTAATTGGCTAAAAGTGATTCTATAGAGCTCTTTCCACAACCATTCCCACAGGGCAAAACATATATGACGTAATCACGAATATACTATATGACATTTTGAGGGTTCTTAAAATCTTGACGTGTTCACGTAGAGGTAAAGTACGTTCGTAATATAGACTTATGGTTGAATTATCTGGCTAACGTCGAAAATTAGAATGCAGACATGAGCGGACCAATAAAATTGAGCGGTTATGACGTTTTTTTAAAAACAAATAAGAATGCAGAATTTTTTTAATTCCACCTTTTTACAAAATACACAAAAATTAACCAACTTTAGCCCTTTAAAAAATTGTATTTAAGTTACTAATTGAGTAATTTGATAAATGTATTCTTTAAATAAGGGTTTTAATCTTTATTGTGAAACCACTTTCGTTAACAGTTTTAATAGTTTTGTTGTTAAAAAATCGATTCATTACTGCAATTATCGAGCTAACCTAGATTTTATTTGCCTATAAGCACTACACCGTTATAATAATTATCCAATCCCTTATAATATTTCGTTGTGACAGATATAATTTTTTTATAATTTCGTTTCCTTATAATGTGGCAGATTGGGCGAAAGTATAGCAGCTAAAACTTGCTGAAAATAAGTGTGAAACCATTTATATTGGACAAACTACTGAGCCCATAAAAAACATATTTAATTAATAATCAGTTTCTTAATAGTCTTCCAATAGTGCGCGACTTGGGTATTTATATGTATCAATATTTAAAGTTTTCTTATCACTGTGAAAGGATTGCAGAGAAAGCTATGCAAAGATCAGCTTTAATTTTTCGAAATTTTAAAGCCAGGTCTGTAAAAATTTTAGTAAGAGTATATAAATCTTATGTTAGGCCTATTGTAGAATATGGCTGTTGTATGGAACCCACATTTAAAAAAAGATGTAGAGTTAATGGAAAAAGTCCGTTTTACAAGACGACTGTTTAAGAGCTGTAGTCTAAATTACACTAACTATGAAAATAGGTAGGGTTTCTTAAAGTTTGAAACACTTTCTGACCGCGGAGCTAAAACTGCTCTGTGTGAAACTTATAAAATTATTAAAAACAAAACTTGTCTTCAACCAAACGCTTTTTTCTCCTTTAATCATAATCCCACTAGAGCACACCCTTTTAAACTTTTGATAGAGGTGTGACACATTGTGTCCCTTCCGTGAAAACTCAAAGTGCAAGCGTTAATAAAAGGCGATTATCTTTCCCCTTTCCTTGTCCGGCCTATGGTCTAATGGATAGCACGCCAGAGTTGACTTTGGAGGTTACGGGTTCAATTCCTGTATCGGCCAAATTTTTCAATAAATATGGCTGTCTAAATTTTTCAGCGCCTGGTTATTTTCGCTTCTACTTTGGGTCGTCACATATTTGGTGGCCGATACACACCTCCGGGTATGTATACCAGTGTACCCTCCGTTCTACGATAGATAAACGGGCTTGTTGGGGCTGGTGAAGGTGTGCGGATTGAATTGAAGAGGCTGTGAGCAGCTCTTCTCTTGGTCGGAAGGTGTCACACCTTGTGTCTCTTCCGTGAAAACTCAAAGTGCAAGCGTTAATAAAAGACGATTATCTTTCCCCTTTTCTTGTCTGGCCTATGGTGTAATCGATAGCACGCCAGAGTCGACTTTGGAGACTACGGGTTCAATTCCTGTATCGGTCAAATGTTTTAATAAATTTGGCTGTCAAAGTTTTTCAGCGCCTGGTTATTTTCGCTTCTACTTTGGATCGTCACAGAGGACAGTAGAATTAATGCAAGAAATTTTTTTCCCAAATAGAGCTATTTCTAGTTGGAATAAATTAAACTCAACTCAGGTTTCTGGAAATTCCGTCAAAAAATTTAGACGATGAATTCATGCTTCTTATGTAGAATTTTGGTGTCTTTTCATAGGGCTTAGAGCTAATGTAGATGCTTATTTAAAGGCATCTGCCTTCTAAGCCGTTTTTTTTAGCATAGTAATAGAAATATTAAGGTTTTTTTACTGTGTTGCATTTTTTAATCGCATACACAAGAACAATATTTGTTCATTTTTTTTGTTTTTAAATCTTATTTTTTGAACCTGCATTTTAACTAAAGTTGAATTCTTTCAGGGTGAAATTGTAAGAGTGGTCGAGTAACCACTCGTTCTCTGAGAAAATATCACGCGCAGTAGAACACGTGATGCAATTAAATAATTATTGGTTAAATTACTCTTGAGACTTAATTTTTTTAATTTTCTTGGTTTGCGCGTTATTGTTAATTTCTTCTTGGCGGAGAACGGTCCGCCCTTAATTTCAGCCTGAAAGACATTGGCTTTAATTCTTTTTTTACATCTAAGTTTTTTCTAGTGTTTTTTTATCTTTATTTCTGTTTGCATTCTATGTATTGTTTATAAATTCGTATTTTGTGATACACCAATATTGTGACCATAATGTTTGTGTTTTATATGTTACTATGCTAAAAAAATAAAATAATCTTCTTTTTTCCTTCGTTTCCTTCTCTGTCATTTTATAAATATAATCCACAAAAAACAAAACAATTTAAAATTGTAACCAAATTTAGTTTAACACTAAAAATTATCTTTTTTAAACGATATTATCAATTTACTTAATTTAAAACAAAACTTTCAATTTGTGATTAGCTTATTGCCCAGTTTTTGTATATTTTGTAAAGGCGGGATTTAAAAAAAGCTATTCCATTCGTTTTTTTTAAAGTCATAAACACAGAATCACAATTGGACCTCTTATGTCTCCCGTACAATTTTATACGAGGCCATCTGGATATAATTAAACGGTAACATTTTTGCTAAAAATGTAATTATTTCAAAACTTTAAAAAAAATGTATACCTAATTCACAATTCTAATCAGTCCTCTCATGTCCTGCATACAGTTTTAAAAGGTCAGCCAGATATAATCAACCTTAAAACCTCGACTAAAGATGTAATTATTTGTTTGTTGGTTTGTGTGTTTTGGGTTGTGTTTTGTTTTTTTTTTTTTGTTGTGGGGTGGGTGTTTTTTGTTTTTTTTTTGTGTTGCCAAAACTACACAAAAGAATGAAATGAATAATCGTTTGTTTACTACTTTTGCTATATCCATACATTTATTATACTTTTAAAAAATCTGATGTGAACTTAAATTATAAAATCAAAAGCATTTTGTCGTTGCTACGGCAAAATGAGTCACTGTCATTATAAAATACACGCGACTGTGACGTATTCTGTAGTAAATAAGGTCCTGTTTAAAATTTAAAATGAATCACAGGCACACATATTTTATAGGAACTGTGGCTTATTTTGCCGTAGTAACGACGATTTACCCGGTAAAGAAGGACGGCTGTTTGAAGCTGCCTCCGGTCACTTTTTTTCAATAAAAAATTTCTGAGCTTTTTATTTATTTTAGTTGTTTGAATTTTTAAAAAAAGTAATATACCTTGATTTTTTACAGAGATCACCATTGTATTTTCGCACCGCATATTCAGCCACCCTAACGTTCTTGTACTGTGATATGTTTTTTACATCTTTTCTATACAAAGTTCAATTTAAAAAGATTAAAACAAAAAGAAAACAATTTACCATACTATTTTTGTGCATATTTTTCTTTTTTGAAAATTATAAAATTATGATTCCCTGGGATGCATAACTGTTTGCTATTGATAAGAAACAGACTTCTGTTAGGAATCGCTATAGGGATTATATATATTTTATATATACAATATAAATATATATATATATAGATACATAGTGTACATTATATCGGTGAAGAAACTGATAGGATAAAAGATTTAATTATTTGTGCGCAACGGTTGACGCAAGCAAGTTTGTTTGAGTTAAAAAACTAATATAGGAAGCACCAACAAATTTTTCCAAATAAAGTAATAAAAATTTCAATTTTATTAGAAAAAAGTTTGTGTGATGTTTAATTTTCTCGATTAGATTAGTTGTTTCAAATCTTAGCAATAATGCGGTATATTTGCATTTATTTGTTTCTACCAACACAATTTTACTTTTTTTATACTTTTCATCTACTTCATGTTTAGTTGTCTTCTACAAATTCGCTGTTTATAAACCTGCAGGGATTATGTTTTTTTTATTACTTTATAAAGTCGTCAGCAATTTTGTTATTCCAAGTACCTGTAATTTTTTAACCATATACTTACTAAATATTAATTAAAACAATGACAACTGAGAAAAACGACAGAGGTTCTAATATTTTCAGTTTTCGTGAATAAAACTATGTTGTCAATTATATTTTTTAATGTGACATTAATTTTAAAAATTATTTCACGCAGCCTGTTGTTTTTACACTGAATTAGACCGAAATTTCGGCCTTAAATCAGTGA
>JASAMX010010026.1:0-30310 GCA_030248175.1 Microlaimidae sp. YZB2_3 | reverse complement strand
CAAAAAAGACAATTAACGAACCAACATCTTCATTTGCTGCTCTCGCAATTGAAAACCATAAAATCCAAACCATTAAAATCACATTTTGTAAACAGATATCCATTATATTGATTACTTCGCTTTATGAATGAGACATTTCTAAAACGTACATTTTAAACTAAACATATGTTTAATAAGTTAAACGCCGTTTCAATTATATAGAGACCTATCAGTGTAGTTTATATTAACCATAAATTATACTACATGCTAGATAGTATGCTACATACGCGCAAAATATGGTAATTTAGGCAAATTTCCTAAAATAAAAATATTGGTGAAATAACAGGATTATAAAATTGGACATACAAAAAATACAAAACTATTTTTTAGTGAAAACATTTTTGAAAAAAAGAATATATATGACAATGTAAATATTATACGAAGCAAATATAAACTGAATCATAATGTATAAAATCATTATAAAACGTCTTGCCTATTTAAACTCCTTCTTTAAAAATATCCTTATACAGCGTTGCAAAAATTATTATTTAATTTTTTTTGTTTACCGCGTGAAACTCCGATTATGCTACAAAAATAACCCACTTTTATAGTTTTTTTCGTATTTATATATAAATAAGTAACAAAAAAAATAAACAATTTTTTATAATTAAAAAAAAAACATGTTTACACAATCAGTATGGTGCGGGGTCTTTAAAGCCTCAACCAAATAGGAAACTTGAAGCCGTCGGAAAATTTTTGGACCTTTTTTAGGCTTTACTTGGCTTAGGTATAGACTTTATTGATTTTTATTTTCGGCTTTAAGTTACCTCGGCTCTATCGAGCCTAAACCATCAGTATAATGTCATTGTCCACATCTGCAAAAGGATATTGACATGTTAGAAAGAATTCAAAGAAGTTTTACAAGAAGATTATTTAACCTGCGTTTGACCTTTGTGAATGCTACAAAATTATTAATAGAAAAACAAGTTTAAAATCTACTGATTTTTTTACTATTAATGATAACTGTACAAGAGGGCATGCACGCAAAATTACAGTACAAAAAAAGTAGAATAAATGAAAGAAAGTATTTCTTGTGTAATAGGGTTGTATCTAATTGGAATAGTGTGTCAGAACAACAAGTTTCTTTTGTCTCAATATTTGTTTTCAAAAAAATGTTGAAATGACTCAAATTAGTGCTTAGCATTCTAAGCTTTTGAGTTATTTTCTAGTTAACCAGACTTTTGTTTCAATTTGTTGCGACCGCTATCGGCTCGCTTATTCAAAAATTAATACTGTTTTTAAGGTGATATTATAACGATGTTAAATGATTATATTTGTTTGCTAGAATAAACAATTTGATTTGATTGTAAAACCTTCTGTGATTTTGTCTTTTAAAAGTTTCAGCAATAGATTTGCTATGGGAAAATCAAATGAATTTACTATAAATGACTGAATTTTAATGAACCATTTGAATCAATTTGCCTTGAATTTATTTTTTACAAAATTTAATTGTATAACTAAGGATGGATCCAGTTGCATCAAAAACTCCTATCCTTATGTACTCAAAAAAATGTTTTATCTTTACTTTTTATCCCAGTGGTTTTTGTCTTATATTTACACGTACAGGAAAGTTTAAAGTTTTTTTATTCAACATAAAGCAGGATACGCAAGGCCGGTGTTACTCAGCACTCATTGCGCAACCAAATACTGCATATAACAATATTAACAAACAAAATTATCACCATGCAGTGTGTCTCAGCGGGGACTCGATCCAGGAACTTTTAGTATGCAAAACGTAAGATTTGCCACTGCGCCACAGCCTCGAAAGCATTATAGTAGCAGTTTTTGCGCAATTTATTGTATGCTAGACTTTAGATTTATTATATGTTTCACTGCCAGGTGCCTGTAGCATAAATATCATAATTAGATTTGTAATTAATTAAATTTTTAAAAAAGTAAAGTACCCACACTTTTTAAGTAAAATATTCACCAAAAATAAAGTAACCAGTGTCATTATAACATTTTATATTTATTTGAATTTAAAAAATGAAAGTATTCAAACTTTTTTATGTTATGAACAATAATTGCCAATTTTTTGTGGAAAAATATTTCTAATGGTGTACTGGTCGAAATTAAAACTAGTTTTAAACTCACTTTAATAAATTTAGCTTTCTTCAAGAAAACTTTCATCAAAATTTGTCAATGATTAACGAATTATTTAAAATATCGGTCCTTTTAATCATTTTTTATATAGCAAAATTTAATGTAGTCTTTATAATATATAAAAAATTAATAAAGCATTAATAAAATATAAGTATGAGTTTGAATTTAAACCAATATACTAAAGAATATTTTGTATTTTTTGTGCGAAAATTACTATAGAATTTTAAATCATAACAAAAATGTTATGTCTGCAAAGTTTACTTTGTTTATAAAAAAATAAAATCAGTTAGGGTTTGAATTTTTGCTTGAAAAAAAGTTTATTTTCAGTTGCTTTAATGTTTAACAAATTTATCTTAAATAATAAAGTTTTTCTAAGCATTTAATTATAATTTTAAGTAGCCAAAAATGATGAAACAACATTTTACAGTACGTAAACCTTACCGCGGTAAACTTTACGTACGACCTAGGTTATAGATAGGGAATGGTTGTTTGAGGAGGAGTGGTCAAACAGGGCTTCAAAATGCAGGTGCGAATATGGCTAAAAGAATGCCCGGCTTATTAAAAAGGCGCCTGCACTTTATGAGGACAAATAAGGACGTCCATTTTTGCGCGCAGCGGTCCATTTTTGACGTCCATTTTTGACGTCCATTTTTGACGTCCATTTTTGACGTCCATTTTTGACGTCCATTTTTGACGTCCATTTTTGCGCGCAGCGTCCTTATATGCGCGCGGAATTACTTCCGTTTAGAACAATGGATTTTAATCAGCGTGAAAGTTTAAAGTTGAAAGTTTAAGTAAAGTAAGTTTATTAAATAATTTTTATATTTGGCTCTTTGATCCTGTGAACAATTCTGTTCCTTTGGCTTTTTGGTCACTTTGTGTTTTGGTTTGGGGTTCCTAAGATCCTTTTTGTAGCTCTATGGAACCAGCTCAAAGGGCTCGCCATTGCTTTCTCCTAATCTTTTTGCTTTTATACATTGGCTCTGATAAGACATTTGTGGCTCTTTAGTTCCAAAAAGTGCAGTTTTTCGATCCAAAATTCAGGCTCTTTGGTATCCGTGGGTTTTCCGTCTCCAAATCCTAATTGTAATGAAAAATTAAAAATCAGTGCTTTGTAGAATAAAAATAGTATAGCATTAGCTGCTCAATGACAAATGTCTATAATCAATCCGTTGCCGAGATATCAAGTTTTAACAGTTTTGATATTATCAATAGAAAACGTATTTTCACTGACCATTACAATGTGAAAAACTTTGCCGACATTCTTCATTCTTCATTTATGGTTAATAAAGTAAATTTTTAAATTAAATATAAAAAGGTTAAAGTCTTAGCTATGCAATAATATAAATTTCTAATAGTGTTCGATTATTAATACGACTTTAAAATTATGCTGTCAACAATTTAAATTTTAAATTTGGACACGGAAAAAAAATATTGCGCGATTTTTTACCCTTTCCAAAGAGCTCATGTTTATTTCTGATGAATCAGTACCAACGGAGGAATATCAATTTTAAGATATAAGGGTTTGAAAAAAAAAATCTATTAATCATATGGGGAACAGGGATTTGAATTAATTATAGTATGTGCTGTAGGGCTAAACTGCCGCGGAGCTTAGCGCGCCACCGATAATTGCTTTTTTTTTGAAATAAAACTTTAAATTAATATTTTTCATCAATAAACAAGACTTAAAAAAATATTTTATTGTTTTTGCCGTTTTCCGCGCGGTTGAAGTCAATGGCGCTGTGCGGTTTCCGCCACCGATAACAACCAAGCACAGCCGTCTGCTGTTATTGAGCTGTCTGCTGTCTGCTCTGTACAATCCTTGCTAAAAGGCTGTTATTGTGCGGTTAGAAGTTTTTATCATGGATGGCGCGGGAGCGCCACGGGGCGATTTAGCCCCGCGGCGCCGCACCAACCATAATTAGAGAACGTGGGTAAATTTTGAGATTCATGTTCACCTTCTTCTACTTATTATTATTATTATTCTAACGCTCGATTCTTAAAATCTATATTCCCCCTTCGTTACTGATTGATCAAAAATAAACATGGGCTCATTGAAAAGAAGAAAAAATTACGCAACTTTCTTAAAAGCCACTTTTTTATTTAGGTCCTTGTTATCGATTTATTGATCAAAATAAGAAATTGAAAAAATAGACAGATAAAAACTCCCAACCGCACAATAACAGCCTTTTGGCAACAATTAGGATTGTACAGAGCAGACAACGAACAGCCCCTCATAGAAACCGCACAAAAAAGCAGACCGGTTTTAATTGGTGGCAGAAACGGAACCAGTTCCCAGCGCCATCTGCTTCAACCGCGCGGAAAACGTTGAAAACAACAGAGTACTTTTTTTAATTCTTATATTACTGATGAAAAAATTATTTCAAAGTTTTATTTAAAAAATAATAATGTGTCAGTGGCGCGGGAGCGCCTCGCGGCGGTTTAGCCCCACAGCACCACAGTACACTATAATTAGAGAACGTTAGGAAATTTTTTATTAATTTATGTTCATCTTCTTTTATTTATTATTATAATTCTAACGCTTATTATTTTAAAATAAATATTCTTTCATCGTTCACGTGGCGATTTAAATCTGCGGTACCACACCAACTATAATCAGAAAATCTGGATAAAATTTGTAATTTATGTTCATCATCTTCTTCTTCTAATTTTTTTATTCCAAAAAAATAATTGCAATCATCGGTGGCGCAGGAGCGCCCACTGCGATTTAGCCCCACGGCACGCCGACAACTATAACTAGAGCACCTGGTAAATTTTTGTAATTCATGTTTATCATCTTTTTCTTCTTCTCCTTATTTATATTTCAAAAAATATAATTCCAATCATCTGTGATGCGGGGGTGCCACACTGCAATTTAGCCCACGGCACCGCGCTAACTATACTTAGAGAACGTGAGTAAATTATGTAATTCATGTTCATCATCTTCTTCTTATTATTATTTTTACTTTAAAAATTATAATAGCAATCATTGGAGACGGCATCGCGCCAACTATATTTAGAGAACGTAGGTAAACTTTTTCTGAAGCACCACTGCACCGCACTAACTATAATTAAACAACGTGGGTAAATTTTGTAATTTAAATTCATCTTCTTCAAAGTAAAAAAAAATTAAATGTAGTCTTTTTCGTTTTTTTAAATCCAATATTTTACTTTGTCATTTTTTGTGTGTAATTTATAAATTGTTTATTTGACTTTATGTAATTCATTTTTTCTTTATTTGCATTTCACAAGTTGTAAATTCAGTGTTAAATTACATAACATTTGCAACTAATAAATACTTTACTTTACTTTACTTTACTTTACTTTACTTTACTTTACTTTACTTTACTTTACTTTACTTTACTTTACTTTACTTTACTTTACTTTACTTTACTTTACTTTACTTTACTTTACTTTACTTTACTTTACTTTACTTTACTTTACTTTACTTTACTTTACTTTACTTTACTTTACTTTATTATTATTTTTTATTTACACGCTACAATTGTTAAATATGATTATGTGATTTGTTGAAAAAGGATTTCTATTATTTGTTCATTCAATGAACTAGACACAACTCAACTGCAAAAAGTTGACAACATAAAACAGTTTTGGTTCATTTATGTTTAACATCATAAAAGTGGAAAACTAGCTATGAAAAATCCTTTATTTGAAAAAATAAAGAAGGAAAAACGGGTGATTTTGCCCCAGGTATATGTTTAGACATAAAAGATGTGGACTAGTCTCAGATGGACATTACGTGAACCATAGGAAATTTGCATTTCTTTTAAACAACTGACCATTTAATAAAAATTTCCACCATATGATAATGATTTTTTAAACGGTGAGCTAAATACACAGCACTGTTGCATATTTCCGTTAGTCTGATGAAACCTCAAATTTAAAAAATACTCACAGCAATCTTTGACAAGCGCGAAATTGCCACTTTTTGGAATTTATAGATGTTTCCTGCACAAACAAATAAAACAATTTACTTCAAAAAGTGGCGATTTAGCGCTTGTCAAAAATTGCTGTGAGTATTTTTTAAAATTGAAGTTTCATCAGAATAATGCAAATATGCAATAGTGTTGTGTATTTAGTTCACCGTTTGAAAAATCATTATCATATGGTGGAAAATTTTATTAAATGGTCAGCTGTTTAAAGGAAATGCAAATTTTCTATGGTTCACGTAATGTCCATCTGAGACTAGTCCACATCTTCTATGTCTAAACATATGCCTGGAGCAAAATCGCCACTTTTTCCTTCTTTATTTTTTTAAATAAAGCATTTTTCATAGCTAGTTTTACTATTTTTATATTTATTATTTTAATCAATAAATCAATTACAAGGACCTAAATGAAAAAAATGGCTCCTATAGGCAAATAAAATCTAGCTGACCGCGATATTTTCAATATTGAATCGACTATTTAACAACAAAAACATTCAAAATTTTTCACTAAAGAACCATAAGAAAGTTGCGTAATTTTTTCTTCTTTCCAATAAGCCCATGCTTATTTTTGATCAATCAGTAACGAAGGAGAAATATTGATTTTAAGAAATGAGCGTTAGAATAATAATAATAATAATAATAATAATAATAATAATAATAATAATAATAATAATAATAATAATAATAATAATAATAATAATAATAATAATAATAATAATAATAATAATAATAATAATAATAATAATAATAATAATAATAATAATAATAATAAGAAGAAGAAGAAGAAGAAGAAGAAGAAGAAGAAGAAGAAGAAGAAGAAGAAGAAGAAGAAGAAGAAGAAGAAGAAGAAGAAGAAGAAGAAGAAGGAGATGAACAAGAATTTCAAAATTTACCCACGTTCTCTAATTATGGTTGGTGCGGCGCCGCGGGGCTAAATCGCCCCGTGGCACTCCCGTACCACCCATGATATAATATTTTCAAGGTTTTTCAAACTTAGATCTGGTGATTTGGTTTTAAATAGACGTTAATAATAATAATATTATCTTTTTACCGTAGCGGTGACGTTTGACTCTATTAATACCGTTGTATTAATAGCTGATTAACACATGAGAAAATTTATTCACGCCATGGCAATTTGTAAATTCGTTTTTGTCATATGGTTAAAAAACGCAAACAAAGATTTTACACTTATTGTTTTTATTGGATTTTGTTTTTCTGAAAATTTAATAAAATGTATTATTAATTTGCCTGTTTTAAAGAGACTTGTTTCAGTCTCTCTGGCATTAAGTTTTTAGACTTATTGCAGCTTTATACTATTCCATTTAATATAAGGCTTTTTTTCGAAACTTTTTTCGTCTTTCGTCGTTTTTTCGTAATTAATTTTTTCATCAGAAAAACAAGAATTAACAAAAAATATTTTATTGTTTTTGCAGTTTTCCGCGCGGTTGAAGTAGATGCCACTGTGAAGTTTCTGCCACCAATAGCAACCGAGCACAGCCGTCTGCCGTTATTGTGCAGTTTCTATGAGGAGCTGTCTACTGCTTTGTACAAAAATTTTGTCAGTTCAGATTACAGTCCTGTCTGCAGCGGATTGCCCTAAGGCAGTGTTCTTGGACCGCTCTTTTTTTTGCTTTATATCAATAATTTGCCTGACTGCGTTGAAAAAAACAGGTCTGTCAAGCTTTTTGCAGACGATGCCAAATTCTATCACGTTATAGTTGACCGAAATTCCCATAATACCTTCCAAAAAAACTTAAATAATTTCTGCAATTGTGCCCAAGTCTGGCAGTTACACATTGCTATAAACAAATGCTGCGTTCTCCACCCAGGATTTAATAATAAAAAATTAAATTATTATTTAAATGATAATCAAATTATTAGCCAAAATTCTATACGTGACTTAGGTATTTTAATATCAAACGACTTAAAGTTTTCATCCCATTGTGCATCTATAGCCGCAAAAGCTCAGAATAGAACAGCCATTCTGTTTCGGTCATTCCAAACTCATAACATGGAAATTTTACTGAAAGCTTATAAAACCTTTGTGCTTCCACTAGTCGAGTTTGAAACCTGCGTTTGGAACCCTCATTACCTCATGGACATCGATCGTCTTGAAAAGGTGCAAAAAACTTTTACAAGGCGTATATATTATAGGTGCTCTTTTCCTCGTGTAGATTATGAGACTCGACTAAGGGAACTCAACCTAGATAAGCTTTCAGTGAGACGAAAACGAAATGACATACTGCTCTGCTATAAAATGTTAAATGGACTAACTAATATACCGGTTTATAAATTTCTCTCTATTATGTCAAAATAATAAAACCAGAACTAACGGACTAAAATTAAACGGTTTCTATTCCAGATTAGACATATCTAAATATTTTTATTCAGGTCGTATTGTTAACATATGGAATAAGCTCCCATCTGACTTAGTATTATCACCATCTCTAAACAATTTTTGTCGTAAACTTTCTCAGTACGCTATATAAGTTTATTTGTTATAAGCTCATATCATTTTATGCAATTTTTTATATATCACATTTGCTTGTATTTTGCTACAGATTATCTTTTGTAAATTGATTATACTTTTCCCCATAATATTTTTTTAAAATTTTTTGTGTTCTTTGTGCAACCCGCATCAATTTTTGGCTTTTATTCAATTACCAAATCAAAGTTTTAAATCTACTAGTTTAATTTACATTTACACACTTTTATTGTAAGTTTTTTTTTTCTCGTCGTATATTTTATTTGTTTAGTAAAAACCAAATTTTTTTTTGCATTAAATGTTTTTTTAGCTTTCATTAATGAAACGATTTTTTTCCACCTATGTAGTTATAAACGGTTCTCTTGATTTGTATTATTTATTTTTTTGTATATAAATATATGTGTATAGCAATATTTTTTTGTGTATATTAATTTATAATGTTGGATTGTCATAGCAATTTTTTTGTTTAACCCTTTCTTTGTCTTTTATTTTTGTTGTACTGTAAGTCTGTTACCCTTGCTGTAAACTTTGCAAGAAATAAAATTTCTTCTTCTTCTTCTTTTTCTTTGTACAATCCTTATTGTTGCCAAAGGGCTGTTTTTGTGCGGTTAGAAGTTTTTATTTTGCCATTTTTTAATTTATTATTTTAATCAATAAATCGATAACAAGGACCTAAAAGAAAAAAAGTGGCTCCTAAGAAAGTTGCGTAATTCTTTCTTCTTTCCAATGAGCCCATGTTTATTTATGATAAATCAGTAACGAAAGAGGAATATTGATTTTAAGATATGAGCGTTAGAATAATAAGAAGAAGATTAAGATGAACATGAATTTCAAAATTTACCCACGTGTTCTAATTATGGTTGGCGCGGCGCCGCGGGGTTAAATCGTCCCGTGGCGCTCCCGACCCACCCATGATAGATAGACCCACCCATCTATTATCCTAATTGCTAATGATTATCAATTGCACTACAATTATTGTCTATACGTTATTTTGTTGTATAAATTTTATGATTTGCTTTTCTGCACAATAAATTAGGTTTGTTCTATAGATAATCAATCAGCTCACTTGAGCATTTAAAAAATGAAATTTTATTGTTCAAAGAGAAGCACGTAAAAAGACGATTAGACGATTTAACTACAACCTTAAAATAACTTAGGTACAAGACAAATAAATTTTTAAATTTTTCACCAAAAGTTAATGAAAGTTGTCGCGGCGCCGCGGAGTTAATGAAATCACCTCGTGGCGCTCCCGCGCCACTCATGACCAGGACCGTATATACAGAATTTTGCTAGGAAAGGGGAAGGGGGGGGCAGATTGTTCCTGTAGTTTTACCAGCCTCCACCCTGCCTCCTAACTGCTTCCTAATTGCCTCCATCCTGCCCCATGCTGCCTCCGAGGCAGTTTTACCTGCCTCCCACCTGCCTCCAGTCTTTCGGAGGCAGATTCATGAGCCGTTCTTACCGGGATCTATATAAATAGACGTAATGTCTGCGCGCGCGTGTGTGTGTGTGTGTGTGTGTGTGTGTGTGTGTGTGTGTGTGTGTGTGTGTGTGTGTGTGTGTGTGTGTGTGTGTGTGTGTGTGTGTGTGTGTGTGTGTGTGTGTGTGTGTGTGTGTGTGTGTGTGTGTGTGTGTGTGTGTGTGTGTGTGTGTGTGTGTGTGTGTGTGTGTGTGTGTGTGTGTGTGTGTGTGTGTGTGTGTGTGTGTGTGTGTGTGTGTGTGTGTGTGTGTGTATGTGTGCGTGTGCGTGTGTTCCCTAACCCCTTCTTAACCACCGATTAAGCTGAATGAGCTATCATTGGAAAGCTTATACCCCCAGGGAGTGTCGTAAGGGGGTCGAATTTTTGAAAAATTTTACAAGGACATTTTTACACTGGGCAACACCTTTTTACCAAAGGGATGGATTTTGAAACTTGAAAAACCCTATGGATTTCGAAACTTAAAAACTTTTTGTCTTTGATTTGGCTCAAACTTTGGTAAGAGCAAGAATATATAACACAAGAGAATGTCCGACTGTACACTAAATTTTTGACCAAAGTTTTGCGAGAAAAGTCGCACTTTCAAATTCTCGTGCGACTTTTCTCGCAAAAATCCGCCATTTTTTCTACTTTTCCCGCGCTGCGATTTTTAACACAGTGTTAGTTTTCTCGCAGTGGGGACTGCGACTTTTTTTCACTCAATACTGCTTTATTTGCACTGCGATTATTTTCGCACTGCGAGTCTGGCTGCACAACAAAAAAAAATAAAAACGAAGCGGAGCAAAATTTTTGTTTAAATGAGTAAAAGTCGTTTTTTTTCACGTTAAGATGTCAAAACTTTTTAGTTTTAATGAAATAAAGTAAATTTTCAACGTTTTAAATTTAAATAAAACTATTTTTGAAGTGATTTACTCCATTGAAAATGACTATCAGCGCCTGTATTTTTTTGTTGTGCAGCTAGGCTCGCAGTGCGAAAATAATCGCAGGGCAACTAAAGCGGTATAGAGTGCAAAAGAAGTCGCAGTCCCCACTGCGAGAAAACTAACGCTGTGTTAAAAATCGCAACGCAAGAAAACTAGCAGAAAATGGCGGATTTTTGCGAGAAAAGTCGCACATCAATTCGAAAGTGCGATTTTTTTCGCAAAATTTTGGTGAAAAATTTAGTGTACAGTCGGACATTTTCTTGTGTTATATTTTCTTGGTAAGAGTAATTAGCCAGTCTAAAACCAGAATATCATGTGTTTTTTTGAAATAAAATTATGTTTAAATAAAATTTGATCACTGTAAAAAATACTAAGAAGCGCTTTAGATTTGCATTCTTAGAGGGTCCTTACCCCGGTTTGCCCTGGCTGATTTGATAACTAAATTGCCGGGGCAGGGGCCGGGGTAGAGGAAAATGCCGGGACAAGCCAAAGCCGGGGCCCTATGTAGCTCGAACCCTATGTATGAGCTATTATTTAAATTGTGAAAAAAGTTCCAACTAGTGACTGCAGTTAAACATACAGAGTTTTATGCTTCACATTTTTCTGATTATAGTCCGTTTGATCCAAAGTTTTTCGCATTATAATTTGAATTTTGTATACGCATTTTGATTTATAAACCGTTAATAAAGGATTACGTCAAAAATTTGTATGAAACGCAAGGTGTCAAAAAGACTTTGTGTAATAAGTCGAAAAGCAAAAGTCTAAGAAAAAACGTGTTTTTAATAACATCACTTTTGTCGATGTAGTTTTTTTTAATTGTCGTTTAAAATGTTTTATTGATACTTATATGTAAAGATGATGCTATATAACTATGATTGAATCAAATGTGGCTGACCTCGTAAATTTGTATGAGGACATGAGAGGACCAATTAAAGTTGTGCGGTTATAACGTTTAAAAAAAACGAATTACAACGCAGATTTTTTTAATCCCGCCTTTTCACAGAATATACAGAAATTAGTCAACTTTATATTTTAAACAATTTGCATATTTGTTACAATATAACTAATTTGATGAACATTTTGTTAAAATAAGGTTTTTAATCTTACAGATTCAACCATTTTGCTCAAACTTTTAACTTTTTCTATTGTTAAGTAGTCCATTTAAAATTGCTTATCACGAAGTCAGCTAGATTTGATTTGCCTATATGCGGGTTATTTCAGTTCAGGCCATTCTTGCGCGCCAACGGCGACGCGGAAAAACTATAACGAAACTTCAACTCAGCCTATTGATTTTTTAACGGTAAAATAAACAAGTCAAAATGGACCGCGGGGAAGGTGGCATGCTTTTGCGCATGTCTTCCCGCCGGCTTTCCCGCTGGCTTTCGCTTTTATGCGGTTTTTAAGCAAAAATGACAATAAATATTCATGAAAATAGCTAAAACTAATGAAATATGAATTTTCTAATTAGTTTTGATATTTAAAAAAATTTGATTTGAATTAAAATGCGTTTTTTTTAAAAAACCTTTAGCATGCGTTCACGCCGGCTCTCTCAATTGAAAAGACTTTAGCATGCGTTCCCACATGTCTTCCGACGGTCTTCCCACTCCATTTGTTCCACTCGTTTTTCCAATCACCTTAATTACGACCGTTCCCTTTAACAAATAAGGCAGCTAAAACAGGAAAGCCAGCAATTCCAGGAGCCAACTGAAAGCCAGCATGCGTTCCCGCATGTCTTCCGAGGGTCTTCCGCATAATTACTAACATTACTATAACATTATTATTACTCATATAACTTTTATAACTATATATACTAATAAAATATACTAATAACTTTTAAATAAAAGTAATGTAGTCAATGAAGTGAATAAATAAAAAGCCATAAAACTACACGGCAGTTACTGCAAATTTGAAACAATGTCTGAAATTCTTAAAAGTGTTTTAAAAATACCCGGCGCTGTGGGCGTTCGGAACGCAGTATTAGATTTTGATTTTTAATTGCTGGCTTTCTTATTTTGTCATAAAAGAGAACGCTTTGAAAACGTAGAACTTAAGGTTAGAGGAAAAACGAGGGAATGAAATGGGGTCGGAAGACCGGCGGAAGACATGTGGGAACGCATGCTGGCTTTCAGCTGGCTCCCGCCGGAATTGCTGGCTTTCCTGTTTTAGCTGCCTTATTTGTTAAAGGGAACGCGTCGTAATTAAGGTTATTGGGAAAACGAGTGGAACAAATGGAGTGGGAAGACCGGCGGAAAACATGCGGGAACGCATGCTAAAGTGTTTTTAATTGGGAGAGCCAGCGTGAACGCATGCTAAAGGTTTTTTTTTAAAAAAAAACGCATTTTAATTCTAATTAAATTTAGTTTAATATCAAAACTAATTAGAAAATTCATATTTCATTAGTTTTTAGCTATTTTCATGAATACTTATTGTCATTTTTGCTTAAAAACCGCATAAAAACGAAAGTCAGTAGGAAAGCTGGCGGGAAGACATGCGCGAAAGCATGCCGAATTCCCTGCGGTTCAAAATGGAATGGAAAGAGATACACGTTTTATCAAAACTGCATAAGAGTAAAAGAATGTATGTTATGCAATCCATGATGTAAATTGTTCACCAACTAAAAGTATTTAATCAAATTAAATAAAACCGAATTGTTTATTCTAGCAAATAAATATCATCATTTCAGATCGTTATAATATCACCTTTATAATAAAAAAAACATTAAATTTTGAATAATGTGAACCGATAGCGGTCGTAACAAATTGAAACAAAAATCTAGTTTACCAGAAAATAACTCAACGGCTTATTTTAGGTTTTGATTAGAATAAACTTTTGTTAGAATTTTGTTTAGAATAAAATAAAATTTTGTTTAGAATAAACTTTTTTAAGAATCTTAACATTGTTTTTGATTACAATAAAAGTATTTGAAATTAATTATATACGGGAAAAAATTAGTACTCTGGAAAATAAACATGTTATTACAAGTGTCGACAAGGCTAATAATAATTTTTCTATTATTTGCAAAAAATTTTATACTTTGATCTTGTGTGAGGAATTAGGAATAAATATGTGCAAGGAAAATGGAACATTGCTGGAAATAACGTCTATACTCCTATCGAAAGTCATATTGCAGTAAACCTTTGTAATAAGCTGTTAAAAACTTCAGAATTATTTAATTGTAAAGTGGATTCTATTGACGAAGTTTTACCTGTTATTTTTATAATTCCTAATTTTCATAAAAATCCGATTAAATTTAGATTTATTGCTGGGGCTAATAAAGCCTGTACCAAACCAGCTTCCATTTTGCTTGGTAAAATCTTAAAATTTTTTGAAGATCACTTTCAAAATTACTGTAATAGTCTTAAAGATAGAGTTGGTAATACTCATTGGTCCATCAAAAATAGTTTGCAAGTTAAAGATAAAATTAAAGAAGCGAATAATGTTAATTACCTCATAAGTGCAGATTTTAGCACGCTATATACAAATTTGTCATATGATATTATTTTTGAAAATTTGTATGCTCTTGTAGATCTACTGTTTAAGAATGCTAACAAACAATTTTTAGTGGTTGGATTTAGGAATTCATGCTACACAGACAATTTACCAAATAAAGCAGATGGTTTTTCAAAAGATCAAATTAAAGCTCTAATTAAATTTGTCATAGACAATACATATGTTAAATTTGCCGGCAGTGTTTTTAAACAAATTTCGGCATACCGATGGGTTCTAATAGTAGTCCTCAAGTAGCCAACCTTGTTTTATCTTCTATGGAATTTAAGTTTCAAAAAAATAATAGTATTGCTCGGAAAAATACTGAATTTACGTGCAGATATATTGATGATTTATTGTGCTTAATTACAAATCTTTTATGGAACTTTGTGCCAAAATATATCCACCTTTTTTGCCTTTATCTAAAACTTCTGCTGAGTTTACGCACTGTAATTATTTAGATTTGGATAATAATTGTCAACACCATAAACTTAATATTAACATATTTAATAAAACTGAAGATTTTAATTTTGAAATCATCTGTTTTGTGCATAAACACAGCAATGTCTCATTTAGGCTAGGTAAAACCGTATTTTTATCACAATTAATACGAATAGGAAGAATTTGTTCAAATAAAGTTAATTTTTTAACAAAGTTGCCGCTCTTTTTAAGTAATTTCAAAAATTTAGTTACTCCAAATATGAGTTATCTAAAGTACTTAAAAAGCTCTGTCTGAAATATCGCCTTATGCTGGTTAAATTTAGTGTTACTAAAAAAAAAGAAATTACGAATCTCTTAAAGTTTTGTGTTAATTATAATTCATTTAAATAATCAATGTGCTCCTAAAAACGCTATAGATCCGAGATGGATCATTACTTTTATCCCGTGATGGGATCTAGTAACGACCTGTGATAGGTCACTGAAGAAAACTAGTCTTTTTTTAGTTGTTAAATAATCCTGCAAATTTACAGTTGCAATGAACAAAAAGAAGGATTTTTCTTGACAGGTATTTATTCACTTGGGATGACGTGGAAACAAAAGAGTGGCACAGTCATAAAGGCCGAATATTCAACACGAAAAAATTAAGGTAACAATTTTAATTTTTATCCATTTATTATTTTTTAAGCTTTTAGGTTTTTATTTTGACTTAATTAAATGCGCTTAAACATTAGTTAGACTCGTCACAATAGGTTAGGTAACTCCGCCATTTAATCATTTCGAGCTGATTAAATGCCAGTCCCAAGCCTGGATAGAAAGCTATTTGATACCTACTTTGTTTCTTTTAGCTCCCCTTAAAGGAGGAGGGGATAAGCTATTTGTGGTTTTGCTTTTTATTTATAAATTCAGCTTTTAGTTCTTAGGAAATATATTAATTTATTATTGTTATATGTTTCAGCTTTCATAATTTTTGCTCCTCCTACCCCTCCTTTAAAAATTTTGTGGGCGTTTTTGTATTACTTCTCCCATTTCGTTTTCTATTAGAATGCTAAGCACTAATTTCAGTCCTTTTAACATTTTTTGAAAGCAAATATTGAGGCAGCAGAAACTTGTTGTTCTTACAAACTATTCCAATTAGGTACAACCCCATTACAGAAGAAAAAACTTTCTTGCATTTATTCTACTTTTTTGTACTGTAATTTTACATGAATGCCCTCTTAAGTTATCATTAATAGTAAAAAATCAGTAGATTTTAAACTTGTTTTTCCATTGATAATTTTGTAGCATTTGCAAAAGTCAAGCAAATCTCGGCGATCTCTAAGCTTAGATAAATTTAAAATTTTTAATCTTAATTCATAATTTGTGATTGGCAAAGCTTCAATAATATTCTTGCAAAACTTCTTTGAACTCTTTCCAACATGTCAATATCCTTTTGCAGATGTGGATTTCATATAACACTACCATATTCTAACTGGGGCCTTACATAAATAGTATAAGCGCGCAATAATTTACTATCACCTGTAGAATAATCGACAGTTTGTTATATTATCTGATTGAGAAGTTTTCTACATAATGCTGATCAATAACCCTTTATATAACCTTTAAATAATCTTAAATAACCTTAAATAACCGTTAAATACTCTTTACCTTTTGCTTATAGTCCTTTTATGATACCTCATTAAATATCCTTTATTTTTATTGTTCTCTCAGTATTATTAAATATAACTTTATACCTTTAAACCTTTAAATAAACCTTTAAACCTTTAAATAATCTTTAAATACCCTTTAAATAACCTTTAAATAACCTTAAGTAACCCTTTAAATAACCTCTAAATAATCTTAAATAACCTTAAATAACCGGTAAATTCTTCTTAATTTTGCTTATAGTTTTTTTTTATTATACCTCATTAAATATTCTTTATTTTATTGTTCTCTCTGTATTATTAAGTATAACCTCACATCTAATCCCTAAAATCCCCTGATAGGGGTGGGGCTTTTGACTAACATTCTACATCAACAACAGTGCTGATATAGGGTGGTAGGCAGTAATATGGAATATCCATCGCCGGCCCGCTTCAGCTTTAAAAAAAAAAATAAAAAAAATAAACTCGGACTTACAAATATTATAAGGCATGTATTATAAGGCATGCATCTAAACGGTTTAAAAACTGTGTATTAATGTCTTATTATATTTCATGTTTTGTATTTTACTTTATCGCATGTTATAGTTTTGCTTGCAGAAATTTTTAAATATTTTTAGGCATGTATTATAAGGCATGTATCTAAACGGTTTAAAAACTGTGTATTAATGTACTATTATATTTCATGTTTTGTATTTTACTTTATTGCATGTTATAGTTTTTGCCTGCAGAAATTCAAAAACTGCTAATCCGCCTTAAAATTTGCCTGCAGTTTTTTTTAGAAGTGGGGTAGTTTTGGTTTTGTTTTGGCATTTGCTCTTGTGGTGAGTCCAGAATCATTTTACAAGTGTAAATGACATGATTTTGGCAGAATTTTCCTCCTCTTGGGTTTGTATTTGCAGTCGGGTTTTGTGATTCGGTTATTGAGTGTGAGTTAATTCCTTTTATTTAGTTTATAAAAGGTACATACAATCTCAGTGCGGTATTAACTGGCTTTTGTATGTTTCCTGTTTTTCAACGAATTAAATATAAATAACAAATAAATAAATAAAAAAGAACACAATAATGCTGCTCAGTATCAAGATTTTGCTTTGGGCTATAATCCCCCAGCGCTTCAAACAGCCGATTTTAATTTTTTTTTCAGCCGAGTGATTTTCATTTTGCGTGTTTATATCAAGGTTAAGTGGCCCAGCATTAAAACCGCCCGGCCCGGCTCGGCCCCGGACTTCAATTTTCTTTTTTTTATATTGTGTTATTTGAAAATGGTGGCTCGCCGGTTTGCGAGTATTAGGGCTGGTTCATACTTATGACAAAATGTCCTTTGGACAAAGTCCAAAGGAAAATTTTATAAAAGCCAAAACGTCCTTTGGACGTTTGCCTTTGGACGAAGTATGAACGCTTCTTAGAATTTAAAATCCAAAGGGAAAAGTCCAAAGGACAAAAGTATGAATACGTTGTCGTTTGGATTTTGTCCTTTGGACTTTTCCCTTTGGACTTTTCCCTTTAGACTTTTCCCTTTGGACTTTTCCTTTTGGATTTTGTCCTTTGGACAGACAAAAGTTCTTTGGACTTTGTCCAAATGACGTTTTGTCATAAGTATGAACCAGCCCTTAGTAATCTTGGACCGGCCCTGTCCATATATAATTTTGATCTGAATTGCAATGGGTTAAATAACAATAACAATAACAAACAAAAAAAAGCATTTAAATTAAATCAAATAAAAATTTACGTAGATAGAAATAATAAAAACACAAATATTAAAATAAAAAATACAACTAAAACCACCGTAAACAAATAGTACTTTGTTTTCTTTTACGTTATTTCAACATGTTTATTACAATGAAATTTTCGTAAAAGGAATCTTTTATAAAAAAGATATCTTAAAAACGAAAAAAATCAATTAATCAGTAAAAACAGGTGTCACAACCATTTCTGGAATCTTGTAATGTTCGGAATAGACTGGATATTGTGGACAGTCATCGTATGCCCAGTTTTCGTAGGGGTTAAGCAGGGACTCAGGTGCTTCGCTCCTGAAATTAAAATTTATATATAAAAGAAACAAAAAATATGATTTTTTACACACTTTTGTAAGAAAAAATGAATATACGAGTTTTTTGGTCAAAATTTTGGTCAAAAATTTTGTATAGAACTCGAATTTTTTCTTGATTATGTATTTGATACAACAGAAATCAAATTTTATAAAGCCACTTTTTTATTTCTTAAATCTTTTAAAATGTTTTGAGTGTTAGCATAATAGTGGTTTGAACTTTCTAAGCATAATAGCAATAAAATTGCAACTAAACAAATAACAATGATACCGTAAAATTTATTTATTTTTTTACTTCTTTGGAAAAAGGTACTTAAAATTAAAAAAACTTTTAAGACTCATGGCGTTTAATATAAACAAACTTCCGGTTCTATTTAATCAAAACTTTACGAGATCTTTTGGATCCATTTCATACAATTCATGTTTATGTATATCTCTCATTTATAAATAATAACATATTATACTTTAGTTCTATGGTACAATATTTGTTAAATTAAAATATAGGTAATTTTTAAAAAAAAATCGTTTATTTTGTTTAAAGTAGGGTACGTAAGATAACATTGTTTGGCGCGAACTTCCTAATCAAGCACACTACACAAAACAATCAAATCAAACGACAATGTATTTATCACATCATTTTCTGCATCTTAGGGCTTTGATTACACACTCTCTAAACTCACTTAATACAATTTCGTTGTTACTAAATTTAATAGTTTTAAGCTTGTGCGGAAGATTATTTTGTAAAAAAGCAACAAATAATTGGGTTTTCTCATTAAAACATAAAGTTAGTACCTAATTTTACAAATGTATCAAGTTTTTATTTATAGTAGAAGTTCTCAGTATATAAAACATTTTGTTTTTTTTAACTTACAAACAAATAATCAATCCAAATATAACTATATGAAAATTCAAAATAAATTAATAAAATTTCCTAAATTAATTAATGGTTTTCTCTGATTTTCAAGATTTCTGTATCCCTGATTTCTCAGGGATACATATACGTAACGTGCATATTTTGCACACACAAATTCATTTTTATAAGTTTTTAATTTCGAAATCGGTTTGTTTGTTTATTGTTAACAATTTTAACGGTTTTAAAACATAAAAAAAGATTGTTTGTCTAATTATTTTTGCTTTTTCTAACATTTTAGAGTATATCGTGCGTTTTTTGACATGTTTTTCTCCTAAATCAAACATATTTTTACTTATTTTGCTCGAAACATAAGAAAGACCAATTTCTGGGTGTAATTATAATTATCTTCGCCAAAGTAAAGACTTTAAAGCGACGTTCACTTTGCTTAATTTTATGGCACTGAAAAGACAGGAAATGCTTATGTGTGCACAAACTTTAGCTCACTAGTTCTGCTAATAATGTTCTGCTTCGGAGTTGTAGTTTTTACAGCGCTTTATTTTAAAAAAGTGTAGACTTTCGCCAAAAAATTTGAAAACCGATAGAGGTAAGACTATTTTGTCTCTTAGCTTTTCGGTTTATTAATACTTTAAATGTAGTTATTTTTCTATTTTTTTGTTGTGTCTTTTTACACTTTTACTTAAAGCTCCTGAAACCGCAAGTAATTTTGTTAATTTGAAAAAAAAACTCAACATAATACAATATTAATGCCTAATGTTTGTGTATCTCATTTTAGTAATATTTTTTTGTAAGCTATTCTAGTGTAAACCTGAACAATTAAGCGGCAATCAATTTGCATAATATAACCTGAAAATCAAAACAATGTATAAAGTAAATAGTCAGAAAAAACTATAAATTACTTTGTAAAAGAAAAGAAAAACTTAATGGTTTTTCAAAGCTATTAAGTGATTTACCGGGGCCTTTTTTAAAAATTCTCTTGATTGAAAATAATCAAGTTGTGTGTGGAAAGTTATTAATTTTGTTTAAAGAGCAAGACGAACACATTTTTTGCGCATTTTTACTGCACTAAAATCTGTTTTTTTTTTTGAGATTTAAAAGTGCGTCTGAAACGCAGAAAAGAAAAACGCCCGTGCATTTCAATATTAAACAGCCAGGTCAATACTCGTCCAGCTATTCCGCAAAACGAGTCATGCTTATTATAAAATACACGTGACTGTGACTTATTTTATAGTATTTATAAGATATTTTTTGAAATATAAAATACACCCGCAGTCGCGTATATTTATATGCGCCGTGGCTCATTCTGCTGTCATAACGACGGTATACGCTAAACGGCGAAAGGCGATATACACTCCGCGTCTGGGATGCAATAACAATCGACAAGGGTCAAAACTAAAGTTTTTCAGGATTAATTTAAAAGCGTAACCGCTATCCATCAAATGAGAAATAAAAAACGCACTAACCAAGAAAAATAAATTTCGTCTTGGTGGTGTAATCAATAAGTATTGAGCTACGTGTTTCCCTATATTTCTGATATTTTTTCCATGAACGAGTACATACGTAAGAACTCCTTTGATTCCAGTTTTTAAGAGAAAATTCATTTCTAATTTAAATTTATGTAAAATAAAATATAACTACCTGCTAAAAACGCTATGTGAAATATGTAAACGGGCTGTAAGCATTATATAATTAAGAATTAAAAAAACTTATTTAAAGTGTAGTTTGTTAGGATTTAAGAAATAGTTACCCTAATTTTAACATTAAAATAAAGCGAAACCAAATTTTAAAGGGGAACCTGTCTATAAAATGTTCAAAACCTATAAATTAAAAAAACACGTATTTCTAGAAGCGCTAAACACGTCAGTTGGACATTGCCGACGAATGACAAGATATATTTTACAATTCAGTTCCTTGCGTAACTTTGACATCAGAGTTAGAAATAGTGATGGGAAGTTCCGATTCCGGGTTACGGATGTTCCGGACAAAATTTGGAATTCTGGTTCCGGTTCCTGTTCCGGATTTTTGAAAAATCTCAATTCCGGTTCTGGTTCCGGATTTTTGGAAAATCTGAATTCCGGTTTTGGTTCCGGTTCCAGTATTCCGGGGGTTTCGCAGTGTAATAGGCAGTTCCGGTTCCGGATTCCGGATGTTTTGGGCAAAATTTGGAATTCTGGTTCCGATTCCTGTTCCGGATTTTTGAAAAATCTCAATTCCGGTTCTGGTTCCGGATTTTTGGAAAATCTGAATTCCGGTTTTGGTTCCGGTTCCAGTATTCCGGGGGTTTCGCAGTGTAATAGGCAGTTCCGGTTCCGGATTCCGGATGTTTTGGGCAAAATTTGGAATTCTGGTTCCGATTCCTGTTCCGGATTTTTGAAAAATCTCAATTCCGGTTCTGGTTCCGGATTTTTGGAAAATCTGAATTCCGGTTTTGGTTCCGGTTCCAGTATTCCGGGGGTTTCGCAGTGTAATAGGCAGTTCCGGTTCCGGATTCCGGATGTTTTGGGCAAAATTTGGAATTCTGGTTCCGATTCCTGTTCCGGATTTTTGAAAAATATCAATTCCGGTTCTGGTTCCGGATTTCTGGAAAATCTGAATTCCGGTTTTGGTTCCGGTTCCAGTATTCCGGGGGTTTCGCAGTGTAATAGGCAGTTCCGGTTCCGGATTCCGGATGTTTTGGGCAAAATTTGGAATTCTGGTTCCGATTCCTGTTCCGGATTTTTGAGAAATCTCAATTCCGGTTCTGGTTCCGGATTTTCGGAAAATCTGAATTCCGGTTTTGGTTCCGGTTCCAGTATTCTGGGGGTTTCGCAGTGTAATAGGCAGTTCCGGTTCCGGATTCCGGATGTTTTGGCAAAATTTGGAATTCTGGTTCTGATTCCTGTTCCGGATTTTTGAAAAATCTCAATTCCGGTTCTGGTTCCGGATTTTTGGAAAATCTGAATTCCGGTTTTGGTTCTGGTTCCAGTATTCTGGGGGTTTCGCAGTGTAATAGGCAGTTCCGGTTCCGGATTCCGGATGTTTTGGGCAAAATTTGGAATTCTGGTTCCGATTCCTGTTCCCGATTTTTGAAAAATCTCAATTCCGGTTCTGGTTCCGGATTTTTGGAAAATCTGAATTCCGGTTTTGGTTCCGGTTCCAGTATTCCGGGGGTTTCGCAGTGTAATAGGCAGTTCCGGTTCCGGATTCCGGATGTTTTGGGCAAAATTTGGAATTCTGGTTCCGATTCCTGTTCCGGATTTTTGAAAAATCTCAATTCTGGTTCCGGTTCCTGTTCCGGATTTTTAGAAAATCTCAATTCCGATTTTGGTTCCGGTTCCGGGGGTTCCGCAGTTCCGCCCGTCACTAGTTAGCACTATTAGACATTTAGCTTAGGAACCTCATGTTAGAGTGTCACCGTCCTTCAATTAGCACAAATTAAGACCCTTTAAGAAATACATAGAAGCCCAGCAAATCCGTAGTTTTTCAGCGTTATTTATACTCTTAAAATTCTTCCCAGTAATTATCCTGAAGTTTCCTTTTATAACTGAATATAGAATCCATCTCTTACCCATGTCGTATTTATATTTGGCTTTATATTTTTATTTCAAAAATAAAATTATAACTTTAAAAGTTCGTCTGACATGGGGACACAAGTAATCACAACTCAATAAAAAACTTAAAGAATAATACCATCACAAGGCGCAGCACAGCATGCAAATACAAAAATTTGTTGAAACAATGAAAACCTTGCACTGGAACTCGGTTTACACATGAAGTATACAATATACATAAGCGTCACCATAATGGATAATTACCGTATCTCCTACTTATCTTTCATAGTATGCAGATCAACCGATCGAAATTTCGCGCGCTTTCGTTCGGTTGATCTCCATACTACAAAAGATAAGTAGGAGATACGGTAATTATCCAGTATGGTGACGCTTATGTATATTACCTACTTCATGTATAAACCGAGTTCCAGGGCGAGGTGTCTATAGAAAAAATACAGTATTAATAAAAAAATTGTACAATAAAAAAAATAAGCAAAAAAAAACGATACCAGTTGCCGCATCCTGAATTTGGATCCCATGAATTTGTTTCACTACTTGGTGCGTCAATTTCAGTTGGCATGGGATACCTTGGGTTTCTTTCACCTTCTAGGAACAAATCCAGAGCGGAAGTTCGGAAATACGGTTTGCTTAATTTGTTTTCTGCAAAAGTTTAAAGCATTTAACTTTTTTTTTCTTGTTCTGCTCTAGGAGCATATTCTTGGAGTAAGTTTTCGACACGCTGTGCTTATTTCTAAATTCTACCATGGTCAACATGTGTAACCGGTCATACCTGGGGCCTGTTTCATAAAAACCTTTGTAAATTCTCATTTTACAAATCTCCGCCTATTTTTTGTAAAATACACGATAAAGGTTTTTCGACTTGTAATCCAGGTGGAGCATCTGCGCGCACTGCTCTGCGCTGATTGGTCGCAGCCACGTCATTTCATCTCCGCTGACCGATCAATATTCGCCGTGTCGTATATTCTCTATCATGTAATTTACAAAAAATAGGCGGAGATTTGTAAAATGAAAATTTACAAACGTCTTTATGAAATAGGCCCCTGATCTTGTTTTTTTTTTAATTTTACACTCTAATATGTTAATACAATGGTGACTAAGGATGAGTCATAATATTGATAAGAAAATTGACGCATCGTAGGTAAACTGCTCATTTTTTTATATTACATGCAATGCAAGTATATCTAGTATTCAACACAATATAAAATAAGTTCTGAATAAGCGTTTTTTACTGTCAGGCATGAGGTAAAAAAATAAAATGACTAGACTTGAAAAATGCTCTCAGAATGGAGTGTTGTTCTAAGCACTAAACCAGTGTTGTGATAATATAAAACATTATCATAAACTACAGTGAAATATGTATGATTAAATGAATAATTTCATTTAAAACCTAAGATTGATTCTACACAAAACCGGTTAAGCTTACTACTAGAATGTTTGAATCCAACAAAACATTAGCAACAAGAACTGTTAAAGGATTTTAAAGCTCAACATTTTTAATCAAATCTTGTTTTGTAATGTTTAGTTGGATTTAAAGAGATTATATTTAAAGAAGATATATATATATATATATATATATATATATATATATATATATATATATATGAATGAACACAGAACAGTGGCAGCGTTCGCGCCCACGAACCCACCCACTCACACACACGGACGCACGAACGGTAATCACGAAGCATGCAGTCACGCACGCACCAACCCACGCACGCACGCACTCAAGCATGCACGCACCCACGCATGCACGCACGCACATAGACACGAACCCATACAAACATACACATACAACACACATACACACAATATTTGTATTTTTTTACATTTTATAATTTTACTTTAGTGTTCCAAAAAATATGATATTACCAGAAGCACTACGTTGGGCGCTTTTAGTTTCCAGACTGGGGCGAAATAGCTTTTTATCCACTAAACCTTTTTCTGTGTATATTTTATCGACGTCAGGTATTACGTCCACGATGGTTTTCTCAGGTCCAATTCGGTCAGAAACATCAGGATCCACCCGAATGTGCTCTACTGCTCGCTTTTTGTCTAAAGATTAAATCGTTGTTAAATCGTCGTGACAAAATGAGTCAGAATCGTATCATAAAATACTCGCAACTGTGACTGTTTTTATCTTTTAACGCACAGATATTGCAAACGATTTGTATCAGAGTAACGACGCAATTATTGCATAATCTTCAAAAGTTGCTTTTTTTCTTACCAACTTTTAACTTTGAAATCCTGCTTTAAATGATAATCTAAATACATCACCTATTAAAGAGTAAAATATTAATTTTGTTATAACATTGTGCAATTTTGAATGGATTCCCAATTTTTAAAGGTGCGGTGCGAAGTCAAACTTTTTGTCTTCGATTTTGATGATTTTTTTTAAAAACCTTACCCCTGCCTTCAATAGCCCACAAAATTTTTTTCATTAAAATATCTTAAGTGGTTCAGGAAATATTACTTCCCAAAAATGCTTTTTTCGACAGTTCTGTTCTTGAAAGTTTGCTCAATAGATATAAAATTTTGAGTTAAAAATTATGCAGTTAAAGCAAGCGAATATTTTCTACTTTAATTCAATAATTTAATTGTTAAGATTGGTGTTTTATCTGTCGAGATATTGCGTTTCCCGTACGAAAAGCCGGCATTTTTTCGCTAAAAAAACGAAGTGTGGGCAAAAATGTTGGGCAAACTTTATCAAATAACTACCGTCGTTTGGTGTTTTTAACAAAAAACATCGCGTTTTTTTTGTACGGGAAACGCCATATCTCAATAAATACTGCACCAATCTTAACAGTCAAGGTATCAATTTAAAATAAAAAGTACCCGCTTTTTTGAGGGCATATTTTGTAACCCAAATTTTTATACTCATTGAGGAATCTTTTAAGTACAGAATTGCCAAAAAACCAGTTTTCGGGGGTCATATCTCCTAAACTAAAGGTAAACCGAACGTGGCTGCAACAGTTGTTCGTTGGATTAAAAAATGACCCCCATTAAGTAACCACTCAAATCACGAGAATCTGACGTCACTTTATCAGCCAGTTAGATTCGATTTAATACGGAGTATTTGTCTAAAAAAAATTTCGTCAGATTCTCGTGATTTGAATGGTTACTTAATAGGGGGCATTTTTTAATCCAACGAACAACTGTTGCCGCTACGTTGGGTTTACCTTTAGTGGAGATATTTTGAGGCTTTCTAAATTTACTTTGTAATTTTTTGGAACCGAGACAATGATTGTTATTTTAAAATTAATAAAAATTATTGTAGTTTAAGCAAATAATTGTTACTTTTTAACTAATTACTTACTAATTGTTTTTTGGTTTTACAAAAATTACTTTGTTAAAAAAATTTTTTTTCGGTTCAAAATTCCAAAAGCAGGCTTTTGGAAATCCATTAAGTGGATTTAGAGAGTGAAAAAATTTTATTTGAGCTATTAGGGGCAGGGTAAGGTTTTTACAAAAATTTATCAAAATCGAAGACAAAAAGTTTGACTTCGCACCGCACTTTTAAAAGAACAAAAACAGTGCTTTATTGTTTATACTAGCGTTGAAAACTGCTCTAAGAATAGAGCAGAAAAAAGGGGCGATTTTTCCCCGGGCTTATGTTGCTGTTGCACTTGCATTCACTGTTGCATTTTTTAGTCTGATGAAATATAAATTGAAAAAATTAAACTCACAGTAATCATTGACAAGCGCGAAATCGCCACTTTTTTAATTAAAAAGTTATATTTGTATGTGTAAGAAACAACTATAAATTTGAAAAAGTGGCGATTTCGCGCTTGTCAAAGATTGCTGTGAGTATGATTTTTTCAATTGACATTTCATCAGACTAAAAAAAGGCAACAGTGCTGTGTGATTAGTTCAATGTAAAAACGAATCATTCTACTATGGACGAAATTTTTATTCAGTGGGCAACAGGCCAAACCAAATGCAAATTTCCTATAGTCCACATAATGTTTATCTCAGACTAGTCCACATTTTTTCTGTCTAAACATACGCCCGTGGAAAAATTGTCCCCCTTTTTCTGTTCTATTCTTAGAGCAAGGCTAGTCTACCACTTTTTTGAATCAAATTGAAAAAATAGCCTAATAAACTATAGTTTTAACTGCGCAATGACATATGTTTATAATCATTCCGTTGCGAGATATACTTTTTTAACAGTTTTAATATTATCAACAGAACACGTATCATTTATCAATAAAAAATGGCTCCTAAAATAATTATTGCGGAATTTTTTACGCTTTTCAAAGAGCCCATGTGTCTTTCTGATCAATCAGTAACGAAGAAGGAACATCGGTTTTAAGATATAAGCTTTTGAAATATAATAAATTAATAATAAGGAGAAGAAGAACATAATACTAAATTTACCCACGCTCTTTAATTATAGTTTGCGCGGTGCCGTGGGGCTTTCGTGTGGCGCTCCCGCGCCACCGATAATTCATTTATAATAATAATAAAAAATAATAAAAAATAAAAAGAAGAAGAAGATGAATTTGAATTACAAAATTCACCCATGTTATTTAATTATAGTTAGTGTGGTGTAGTGGCACTCCAGTGCCACCGACAATTCAATTATATTTTTTGAAATAAAAAATAAGAAGAAGAAAAAGATGAACATTAATGACAAAATTTACCCACGTTTTTCAATAATAGTTGGCGCGGTGAAGTGAGCCTAAATCGCCGTGTGGCACTCCTCCATCACCAATGATGTCAATTATATTTTTTGAAATAAAAATAATAATGATAAGAAGAAGATGATGAACATGAATTACGAAATTTATCTACGTTCTCCAATTATAGTTGGCGCGGTGTCGTGAGTTATGTGACGCCCCGCGCCATCAATGATTGGAATTATATTTTTTGAAATAAAAATAATAAGAAGAAGAACACAAATTAATTAAGAAAATAAAAATGAATTACAAAAATTTCTGGTGCCTTATTTATATAGTTGGCGCGGTGCCGTGAGGCTAAATCGCAGTGGGCGCTTTTGTGCCTTAAATGATTGCAATTGTTTTTTGAAACAAAAAAGATCAGAAGAAGAAGGTGAACATGAATTACAAATTTCCCGCGCGGTTGAAGTAGATTTTGAAATTTCCCGCACGCTGGGAACTGGTGCGGTTTCTGCCACCAATTAGAATTCAAGCTCAGTCTTCTACAGTTATGGCGCAGTTTCTACCAAGGGCTGTCATTTGTCTGCTCTGTACAATCCTTATTGTTGCCAAAAGGCTGTTTGTTACTGTGCGTTGGGAGTTTTTATTTATGCATTTTTTCAATTTTTTATTTTGATCAATAAATCGATAACCAGGACATAAATGAAAAAAGTGCTTCCTAAGAAAGTTGCGTAATTCTTTTTTCTTTCTATTGAGCCCATGTTTATTTTTGATCAATCAGTAACGAAGGAGGAATATCGATTTTAAGGATTGAGCGTTGAAATAATAATAATAATAATAAGAAGAAGAAGAAGAAGATGATTCTGAATTTCAAAATTTAGCCACGTTCTGTAATAATGGTTGGCGCGGCGCCGCGGGGCTAAATCGCTCCCGCGTCACCCATGATGAATTTTTTTATCAAATATAAGCATTCGGTGAAATAACTCTTGTGTTCTGTTATATTTTTAAAGTAGAGTTTTTTTATAACTAAATTAACCTTAAAATAAAAAATTAATGCATAATGTACTAAAAATAAATTATATTTTATTATATTAATATTTCAAACCTCCCAATAGTTTAAAAGAGTACTCTCAATAACGTCAGGATTTTAAGGACCCTCAAAATGTCATATTGTATTCGTGATCACGTCAAATGTGTTTTGCTAGGTGGGAATGGTTGCGAGAGGAGTTAAATATTGGAAATCTCTACGTTCATTGGAGATTAATGTTATCCTAAGCGCTAATTGGCTAAAAGTGTTTCTATAATGTCATAACTCTGAGCAGATCTTTAACATTGAACTTCTGTTAAAATAAAAGGGTTTTGACCATCGTGATTGTTTGTAAAGCTCTTTCCAAATTAAGCGATACAAAATTGCATGTGGTTTATGCAGAGATTTTTATATTTTCAGAAATATTTTTTATTTAAGATTTTTTTTCTAATAGTTCTTTAATTTTTTACTCTTTCCAAACTCTTCCTTAATATTTTCTTTTAAAATTTTAATATTTTTGGCATAAAAATTTTGCAGTTAACAATTTTTTTGGAAATCTATACTACAGCGTTTTTATCCAACAGTCATTTACGCAACTAGTAAAATAAATGGTAACTTTCTGGAAGATTTTCAGAAATACGCAGAAAACTGTTTAAATTCGCCAATTTTAAAATTATAAAACTTTAACTAACAGTCAAACTGAATGACAAAAATTTGAATTTATTCCCTAATTGCCTAAAATTCAGTTTTTTCACGTCATACAGAAAGACGTAAACTTGTTTACAATGCGAAAAAACGGTTTTTGTTATGCTAGATCATATTGAAGTTTTCTCTTAATAAACAAGACAATAAGTCGAATACTAAAAAGTTTAGGTCAAACTGCAAATCAGACCAATGTTTAAACATTTAGAAATTACATTATTTCTTGTCACGATGTTTTCCATTCTCATAAGGCTGATAATAATAATAATTCAAGCACTAAAATGGTTGTTTTTTTTGTAAAACAAGTAATATAATAATACCAATGTAAGTCATCATTAGAAATCCGAATTGGCTGTCGGAAAAACGAATCATGATCGAAGGAGGGTTTTGATTTGCCAGAGCTACTTCAGCTTCGTTTTTAGAAATGAATCCAACAACAAATCCTTGAAAAATTATTTATAATAAACATAATCGCATTCAATATCCGCAACCGCTACTGCGACTACATCTGCTAAACTCACTTTTTTAAATTTAGTCTGACAGTAAAGAAACAGTTGCTAGTTAAGAAATAATATCCCAAATCAGCAACATAATAGAGCTAGCGTCAAAATGTTTGCTGACGACGCAAAAGACCTTATAAAATCATCAGATATCTGAAGAAATGTAAAAAAATTTTTCAGAAGCTCCTTTAAACGTTTGTGTTTTGTCAGCCAACTGGCAACTAAAAATAGCTATTGCAAACTGTTCACTTTTGAATTTGGCATATAACAATCAGTTGACTGACTACTTTTTAAATAATGTCCTGATTTCCCAACAAGAAAGTGTTAAAGACTTAGGTGTCACTAATATATTAATTTCAACATCAATTCAAAAATCATTTATCGCTATTTATAATTTTCTGGTCAGTTGTCAGTCAGCCATTATTGCCAGTTTATTGGATATTATAAATAATATA
>JASAMX010010021.1:0-18265 GCA_030248175.1 Microlaimidae sp. YZB2_3 | reverse complement strand
CACAAGGATCTACGACACGACGGTCGCGAGACACGACAGTTACAGCGACACGACGGTACCGAGGGTGGAAGGCACAACAAGTTGAGGGGTGCGGGGGGACGGTCCCTCGACACGACGGTCCCGACAGGATAATGCGTTTTCTACAGCTGGAAACAATGTTACGTTTTCAATGAGAAAAAATGCACGTTTTGTAGCTGCTATTGCCATTAAGTTTTACTGTAGAGTTTTATAATTTTATTTTAAAAGCAAACATGGGATGTAAACATATATTTAACAACACTTTTTTACATTACATTCTGCATAATACTTTTGAAAATAATATCTTCGGAAACGCTTTAAATTCATAAAAAAACTTTGTTTTTTTCCTAAGTCTAACAAAATCTTAAAATCAAAACTAAAAAACTGTTATATTAAAATTGTTATAAAAATCTTTAAAAAATTTTAAAATGCTGAATAATTTACTGCTTAGAAGATATTTTTTCCTAAGATATTTCGCCAAAAGGAAGATATTTTAGAAAATATTTTGCAATTTTTTTGTCTTCCGAACAGTATGTACATTAATCTAATAAGCATATTTAATCGTAATAATTTTCAGTGAATGATTAACCGCATGTAAAATTATATATTATTTTACAAAAAAACAGAAATAAATTTAGAGCATTTTATTTACGACATATAACTTATTTTATTAAATGTTATCAGTTTTGTATTTGCATTAAAGAATAATTAAAGTGGGTTACTCGTGAAATTCAAAAAGTTTTCGCTTGTTTAAAGAAATAAATAGAATTTGAAATTTCAAATCGAAACAAAAAATTCAGTTTTAAAGAGCACAAAAGAATGACTAAAAATGTACTCGAAGTTATCCTTAACTTAGGATATCAAAATTTTTAAATCATTTGTCTATTTTAGTTGGTCTAATTTATTTGGTTTGCACTCTTTTTTTAATATTGCAAAAATATTTTTTTTTATGTTGCAACAGTAGCATTGCAAATGCATCTTTTGGGACCGTCATGTCGTACACTTTTCTCACTCTAATGACCTTCGTGTCATATCTTTCGCCTCCCGGCACCATTGTGTCGCAGGACCGTCGTGTCGCGCTCCCGTTTCACAATATTTGTTGCTTTCACGGATTCTGGAAATTTTGTCTTTTACATCTCATTTTCTAGTCGTCTACGGAAAGCTCATCTTTTAAACATTTTGTATTCGATAAACTTTTCTTTTAAGTGCGATTTTATGAACGTACTTTTCGAAACAAGTTTCTCCTATTTTGCGACTAAAACAATGGATTGAAAACTCTTTTCCCTAGCCTAAGCCTACGCCAAAGCCAAAAATCAAACAAAATTTGTATCATGATAAACTTTTATTAATTGATTATTCCAAAAACTAAGAACCTAAGCTTAAAAAAACTAAAGAATCAAGCAAAACTTTATCATGTTATAAATTTGTATTTAATGATGTGCTTTTAAATTTAAGAGTAAAGACCTTATTATTTTCCTAAGCCTAAGCGAAATAATGAAAATCAAGGAAAAATTTTAAAATTTTAACACTGCTAAAGGAAGATATTTTTTCCGAAGGTATTATTTGCAAATGGTATTTCGTCCGGACACATTAGTCAACTTCATCCTTTTAAAATATTACATTTTTGTTTTAAATTTATTAATTTGATAATTGTTAAACTATGGTATTTAGTCATTAATATTAAGCCGTTTTTCCTGAATATTTTTAATGTTTTTATTGTTAAATAGACAATTCAATACTACAAATATCGAGGTCAGCTAGGTTTTATTTGCCTGTAATAAACAAAAAATGGAATGGAAAGTCACATGGTAATATCTTAATTTTAGTTTTAATTGATGATGGTATAATATATGTAATTTAAGTCTGGTTCATATTTCGTCCAAAGTGTCCCAAGGACAGTTTTTTTAAGTTTGGTTTATATTTCGTGCTAAAAAAACAACGTCTAAAGAACAGTACAAATGGATAGTCAAAAGTACAGTTCAAAAGACAAATCCAAAAGAAAAAAAGAACAAAGGACAAAGTCCAAAGAAAATTTTTAATGTGTTTATACTCCGTCCAAAGTTTTCAGGACGAGTTTTGTCCAGATATGTTGTCTCTTGAACAATCCAAAAGCGTCTTGGACAATCAAAAGATTGAAAACAGCCAAAACAAAATTGACAGCCAAAACAAAATTGATTGATTTTAATTTTTTTTAAAAGTTTTATACACTTTTAACGGTCTTTTCAACAGTATTTAATGTATTTTGAACAGTATTTTGTAATTTGTCTAGAGAGCCAAATCCTTGAAATTGTCCAAAAAACATCTTTGGATTTTTCAAAGGACAATTTTGGCTTGTACAAAAGCCTTTTGAATTCTTCCTCCAAGGCATCTTAAAAATTTCTTTTGTACTTTGTCTTTTAGACTTTTTCCTTTTGGAGTTGGTCTTTTGGACTTTGTCCTTTGGAAACTTTGGACAAAGTATAAACCAGTCTTACGGGTTAATAAATACAAGTCTGTCTCGCAACCATTAGCTGTTGCAAATGGTAAGGGATTAAAAATGTAAACTTTTTTCAGTACATTGCATTAATATTTTGCAGACTAAATAATCAGTAGTATTTGCAAACGTAAAAGGTACCTGTAGAAACAGTCGGTGAGAGCTAAAGTAGAGCCGAATTCGTGAACTTGATTGTTTGCGTCCTCATTGTCAGGTGGAATTGATGTTGGAAGATGAGGAAACACTACTCTTTCGACAATCCCAAGCTTTTCATAGATACTTAAACAAAACATCCTGAATGTTAAACATTTTGTTTGTTTTTAATTTTTGTTTATTGTTTTACAACATTTTGACTTTATCCAGCTTTAAAAAAAACTAAAAAGCTATGATCAATGGCTACCAATTATATTAGGCGCAAAAAATTTCAACTAAGGAATGATTTGGTTTAGACTTGTTTTTCTAGTGTAATTAGTTATCGTTAACCCCTTTTTGTTTTATGTACTAAAAATGCCCGGTTACCAATATAAATATGTACGTACAAGAAAAAGTGAAAAATTATATCCCCAAAATAGTTTAAAAATGACCAAAATTCTTTTAAAACTTACAGTTTTTGGGGACACCTCTCTAAAATTAAGGAGTGCAAAATTTTGGTAAATATGTCATTGTACTGTTTTTACAAAAGCTTAAAATACAACGTGCCATGTCCTTTGTTACATAATTAATTCACTTAAAAGTAAAAAAATATGATTAAATAAAATTTAAAAACAGCAAAACATCAGTATTTTATTAACTAAATTTTATTAAAAAAAATCATTAAATATTTCAATAAAAGATATATAATATGCGCTAATAAAAGATTATGGTCGAGAATTTTTTACTTTAAAAATATTCACCTTAAAATTCGGTCCACATCCACCGATATGCTTGTTTCATATAAATAAAATTTTTCAACACCTTGCTCTATCCAAATGTGTAACCAGCGGATCAATTCTAACCAATCCGAATAAACTGGAAATACCATACAATTTTTTATATTACTAAATTTTGTGTAAAGATTTAAAAACATACCAACAAAAAATTTAAATTAATAAAATTGACTAGCAGCAAAAAAATTTTCTGGATAATTTTTCTTAATCAAATGGAATTTGTTTTTTATTAATTAGCAAATATTACTGAAGACTTTGCTAAAAAATTCCCTTTTCCAATTTAATTGAAAATTGGGGTTTGGTGGGCTCAAACCAGTGCCCTTTCCCTCGATATGGGAACATTTAAAAATAAAAAAATGGCACAAAAATCGTACAAATTGGATTTATTAATTTAAATTTAGTATCATTTTAAATTACTCAAACCGAACAGATTTTTTTGTTGTATGTCTATAAATATTTCCCAAAATCCATTAAAAGCGATCCAAAGTTTTATTATAATAATTTGTTATTCTAATATATTCCTCTATAAAAATGTACGGTATAGCGGTTGACTGCAAATAACCAATCCAGTATTTGTATCAAAAGCTGAATCTTCACTCGGAATAGTTCCGTTTAAATTAAAACTCAGGGAACCAAAAATTCCACTTAGCGTAATATTTTGTCGATTGTTTGGTGATTGTAATAAAAGTGCAGTTTCCGAATCAATACGGGCTGAAAGGAGAAAAGGTCCCCATTTGCAAGCTTTGAATACTAATATGTAGCTACTTTGAAATTCCGAAAATAGGTCAAGGAGCATGAACTTGATAGCTTGTACTGCACAGCTTTTGTTTTTTATAACTAAAGCCAGCGTGACTAGCGTAACCCGGTAAGGACGGGGTTTTTGAGTTGGGAAAAACAATTTTTACCTGTCTCCTACCTGCCTCCTAACCTGTATATGCTTCAACATAGGAGGCAGGGTCACCTGCCTCCTACCAGCCTCTGAGGCTGTTTTACCTGGCTTCACCCTGCCTCCAAACTAATATATATATATATATATATATATATATATATATATATATATATATATATATATATATATATATATATATATATATATATATATATTAGGAAGAAGGCAAGATAAGAGGCATTATGGGGCAGGTAAATTTAGAATAAAGGCAGGTTGGAAACAAGTAAAAGGCAGCAAAGTTTGCGATGGAGGCAAGTAACCTGCTTTTTTAATTGAGGCATCTCGTCCTTACTGGGTTAAAATATTTAAAAACTGTTTTTAATCGAATACAAAATAAAACAACTAATTTTTCAGCGATAACATGACCTGTGTCAATATTTTGGAAAAATGGGGCTCAGTGCAGGAGAATGCCAATGTTATGTAAATTCCGGACATTTATGAGCCACTGACACTAGCATCCGATTATTTAGAGAAACAAAAACTAAACTGCACTTTTTTAAAAATAAATTTTTTTAAAATGCAGCTCTTAGTTTAAACGTTCAAAAAAATCTCTTTAAAACTATTTTTAAAATATTTTAATTATTTGTTTAAATTTGAATTTAAGTATGTTGAATTTATTTGGCACCTATTTTTTCAGTTTAAAAATAAATGCCCTGAAGAAAAAGGTATAGATGGGTGGGGATAAAAACCCTTTCATTTAAGAATCCAAGTTTCGGAATACCCTATCCTCTCTCCTTAACTGATTTGATTTTCTTTTGAAATTTAACTTACATAGAATATTTTGAATTTATCTGTCAACATTTAGTTTTACCTTTGTTAATTATCTGTAATATGACTTATTTTGGTTAATAAACTTTTTAAAACTTTATTCTACTAGAAAAAAAATATCAATATCAAAGAGCTACAAATTTGGTTATTTATCAGATATGCATGAAGGTCAAATATCTTGTTAGAAATATGCAGTATGAGTCTGGAAATATCAGAGTTTTCTGTTTTCATAGCAAAAAACCGCAGTTGTGGGCCGTCTTAAAACAAAACTGTTTTATATTAACTAACAAAATTTTTAAAATTTTAATTAAAACACACAAAACGCACGCACGCACGCACACACGCACATACGCACGCACGCATGCACGCACACACGCACATACGCACGCACGCATGCACGCACGCACGCACGCACGCACGCACGCACGCACGCACGCACGCACGCACGCACGCACGCACGCACACACGCACGCACGCACACACGCACGCACGCACGCACGCACGCACGCACGCACGCACGCACGCACGCACGCACGCACGCACGCACGCACGCACGCACGCACGCACGCACGCACGCACGCACGCACGCACGCACGCACGCACGCACGCACGCACGCACGCACGCACGCACGCACGCACGCACGCACGCACGCACTCACGCACGCACGTACGCACGCACGGAAGCACGGATACACGCCCGCACTCACTCACGCATGCACGCGCGCTCGAACGTACGCGCGCTCGGACGCACGCGCGTACAGACGCACGCGCGCACGGACGCACGCGCGTACGGACGCACGCGCGCACGGACACACGCCCGCCCGCACGCACGCACGCACGCACGCACGCACGCACGCACGCACGGAAGCACGGATACACGCCCGCACTCACTCACGCATGCACGCGCGCTCGAACGTACGCGCGCTCGGACGCACGCGCGCACGGACGCACGCGCGTACGGACGCACGCGCGCACGGACACACGCCCGCACGAAGGCACTCATATATATATATATATATATATATATATATATATATATATATATATATATATATATATCGGTCGGGGGGTCTGGGGGTGTCCCCCTAGCCGCCGGAGGCGAAAATTTTAAATATACACTTAAAACTTGCTTAAAAATTGTCTCCAGCGATTCTTATAGTTATAGTTTTAATTTTGTATTTATAACCTAATTCTTACAAAAAATGATTGTTACATAAATAGCAGCATGAAGCCGACGCGGGAGTGTCAACCGGGGGTTTAGGCGAAAATTTTCGGAAATATGCACTAAAAACTGCTTAAAAATCGTTTTCAGCGAATCATATGGTAATAGTTTTACATAAGTTTCGATAACCTAAAGCTTTATCAGTTTGTTTGTTACTGTGATAGGAGCACTAAGCCGACGCAAAGCACCGGCCAGGGGGTCTGAGGGGTGTCCCCCCAGCCGCCGGAGGCGAAAATTTTTTAAAATAAGCATTAAAAACTGCTTGAAAATTCTCTCCAGCCAATAATATAAGCATAGATTTACTTTTGTTTTTATAACCTAATTCCTAAACAATTTGTTTGTTACAGCTTTAAATTAATATGATGTAAAATTCTGTACTATATCCAAATAAGCTTTTTTTCTTAATTCTATTAATATTAAGAAACAACATGATTTATATATAATTAGGTAAATTATTTAAAAATATGCGCGAGTGCAAGAGGTTTGTAACTTATAAGCAAAAAGTGCGGTTGAACAAATAAAAAAGTTTCACCTTTCCGCGAAGCGGTGAAAATTTTTACATTGTGTAATTTTATGCATTTAAGATGCACCACATTTTTATAACCTGAAAATAAAAAAAGTAAAGGGGGGTCCTTTACAAAAATGATTGGCTTCGCCAGCCAAGGGGGGCGGACCTCCCCCCCTAAGTATGGAAACGGCCACCGCCCCCCTATATACGCAACTGATATATATATATATATATATACGCACGCACAAACACAGACACGAACCTTTTGGTCGGAGATCCAGATAAGTCGCAGGAAAAATAAATATTGGCGTTGTATCAATTGAACTTAACTGTGTTTGATAAATCCACAGAACAAACAACAGCTGAATAATTACTGCTGCAATTAAAATTCGCGACGCCAAAATTAATAAGGGCATTTTCTTTTTTTATTTTGTTTTCATCGCAAAAAAACACAGTTGTGGCTGTGGGCCGTCTTAAAACAAAACTGTTTTATATTAACTAACAAAATTTTTAAAATTTTCATTAAAATACACAAAACGCACGCACGCACGCACGCACGCACGCACGCACGCACGCACGCACGCACGCACGCACGCACGCACGCACGCACGCACGTATGCACGAACGACAGACGCACGCACGCACTCAATCACGAATGCACGCGTGCACAGACAAACGCGCGAATGGACGCACGCGCGCACAGAAGCATGCGCGCACGGACGCACGCACGCACGCACGCACAGACGCACGCACGCACGAAGGCACTCATATATATATATATATATATAGTGAATATCTTAATAAGATAGAAGGAAAGGTTATGTAATGTTACTTAAGAATATATTGATGGAAAAAAATTTAAAAAAAAGATTATATTTTAATGCGATATTATAAAATTTATATAATAATTGAAAAATATATTTTTGAAAAATTATATTAAAAAATAAAGATTGGACTAAGCAGAAAAATTTTCGAAAATTTAAATGTATTATAAGTTTTACATTTGGTACAGAATTATTTTTAACATGAAAATTTAACAAATAGCTACCATAAATGGGTAAGGTAAGCAAAACATACAGAAACAACATAAAAGGTGTAAAAAGCAGGTTAGGAGAAAACACCTAAATAGGTGGAGAAGCAGGTTAGGTAGTAACAGGTAAATATTGAAGGAATAATGGATACATAAACACCACAGAGGGTGTAGAAAGCAGGTTAAATGAAAACACCTAAATAGGTGTAGAAGCAGGTTAGAACAAGTTTTAGACTACTTATTAAAAGGCGCAGCTTGGTAAATAACTCCGTCTTAAATGGCCCAAGCCCCGAATACATATAAGTGTAGGAACATCACTAGTATATAGTGTCATATTTATGATTGGGAGGGTACGGCAGAGTGTTAACACCTTAGATAATTTGTATTTATATCGTAAGACAATTAGAAATGTTCCTTATTAGGTATGTAACGAATGAAAAGGGGTCTAGCTGGTATTTATAGAGCCTCTTCCCCAGTCCACAAGGGAACTGCTGCACTTACTACAATAATGATTATGTTATTTAAAAATATAAATTAACCAAGAGGCGTGGCCTCGTTAGGGATTATTGCAGGGTCGAGTTTTTATTTATGAATGAGGGGAAATGTGCAACACACCCTGCCAACCGCTAGGTCAGAAGAGAATTCGGCGTGGAAAGGGGAAATATGGCATAAAGGGAAATATGGCAAAAAGTTATACACAGGAGTTGCTATGTAATACGTGAGCTTCAATCAATCAACTGATGAACCGGTCGGACTGACCGACAAGTTGATAAGGAAATTGATTGAAACATTAAAAATATTAGAGTTAAAAAAAGACGGGTTTGAAAGCGGTGGATGATTTGATTTACGCTTGATTGGTTTGTTTACACTACCTTACACAAGAGTGTTTTATTAGTAATTTTTATGACAGAAAACTAACCGCGTTACAGCTAATAACAGCATTTTAGATACGGTAATTTTACAAAGAAAAATTACTACGTTTTTGAATTAAAAATGAAGGCTTTTTGCCTTAATCAGTTTTGGCATTAAAAATAAGGTGCTACTGGCACCAACATGAGAAAATGCAAAAGAGAGGGAATTAGCAACATGATTTTGGTTATTTTTTAGATCATTGTATTTTTCAGGAAATTTGGGGTGTTTTAAAATAATCCGGAAGCGAACTGTTCACGGGAGACGGGAGAAATTGTCCGAAGGCGAATTGTTCCTGAAGGTGATTTTTTCAGAAAGCGAAATGGCGGGAACGAATTATTCCCAGTCTTGTTTTATTGGTCGCATTTAAAATCATCGAACTAAATTTTTAAAGTACAACGATGTAACGTTTAGATAAGCAAATGCATTGTTTTTCTTTTTTTAAATTTAGAATACCATTGCGCCAATTTAAACAAAATATTAATCATATCGCGGAGATATGACATGCGAGCACGGAAGGACGACGTAAATAGGTGGTCACGTCGGCTGAAGACCAAATTGCCGTCGATAAAAAAAATTATAGATAACGATTTTCCTCCTCCGATTTCCCCCTCCTTGAGACAATTTTTGAAAATTCCTAGTTAGTTCAACTTCTTTAAAAGGTCACTATGGTTAAATTATATTAAGCTGACCTTGTAAGAAATTGTGCGGTTAAGACTTTTTTTTTTAAACGAAAACGAACGAATATTTTTTTTAATTCCCACTTTTCGCAAAATATACAAAAAATTAGTCAAATTTATCATTTTTGTTCCAAATTGGGTGTGTTAATAAATAATTGTTAAACTATGGTATTTAATCTTTAATATTAAACTGTTTTTGTTGAAACTTTAAATTGGTTTTATCGTTAAATAGTTGATTCAATACAGCAAATCTTCGACGTCAGCAAGCTTTTATTTTTGTGTAGTTGCACAGTTTCACTGGCATATTTCATATTTTTATCGTGGATCTTAATCTCCTAATCTCCGAAATTTTTCAAGTACCATTGTGGGTTTATATTTTTAAAATCATTAAACTATGCCACGGTCTAAATAATTAAATTTTCGAATATTAAATGACCTTTATTTAAATAATTTAAAAGACAAAATCTCTAGCATAAGACGAAAGATATTTCGAAAACAAGTCTTCTATTTAGTCTCTCTTTCTCTCTTTTTTGTATTAAATCTTTATTAATAATGTTTTTTTTTTATTTTAGAAAAAACTTAAAATGGGTCTGATTAATTTGGTTGCCTTGACGATTTTTTTCGTTTCAACATATGCTGTTTCACCAAGAATTGTACGTCGTTTACTAAGTTTACTTAGGGATGCTGTAGCTGTAATTTGGGGTTTTGATTATAAACAAAAAACAATTTGTTTGCAAAAGGAGTGGTGAAGGCACAATCAATCATTAATGTTAACGCCATAATAAAACGGGTAATCCTACTGATCCTAAAAATTATCGACCAATATTTTTAACTTGCATTGCATGTTAGATCATGGAAACTTCCATTTATGATCAAATTTTTCAATTTTTAAAAGCTAACAACTTAATAACGAAATCGCAACATGAATTTTTGACTAAAAGATCAATTTGTTCTGAATTATTTAAATCTATAACTGACTGGAGCAAAGCAATCGAACATAATCAGCTAATAGATACTATTTATATTGATTTTAGCAAAGCTTTCGACACAGTTTCTCATCCTAAATTAATTTCTAAATTATTAACTTATGGAATAACTGGTGACCTTTTATCTTGGATTGAAAGTTTCCTGTCTAATCGAACTCAAAAAGTCGTGATTGATAATGAATATTCAGAAAATTCTAAAGTGCTTTCTGGGTTTCCCCAGGGGTCAGTGCTAGGTCCTTTATTATTTTTGCTGTACATTAATGATTTACCAAATGAAATATCAAATGTGAGTTGCAAACTTTTCGCTGATGACGTTAAGTTGTATCATATTAGAAATAAAAACGAAAATAATAATGTTTTGCAAGAAGCTGTAACTAAATTAGCAAACTGGTCCCATAAGTGGCAGTTAAAAATAGCATTAAATAAATACAACATAGTATACATAGGAACTGGCAACCCCAAAACCCATGTTTTCATTAACGGAAAAGAAATCAATTCCGATTCAGAAGTTCGAGATTTAGGTGTTTTATAGTAGTTCTTTAAAATCATCTGATCATTGCAAAAATATATCAAAAAAAGCATATAAACTAATTAACATGATTTTTAAATGTTTCCAAACGGAAAACGTAGATGCATTACTTTTAGCATATAAAAGCTTTGTTAGACCCACAATTGAGTACTGGACTCCTGTGTGGTCGCCATATTTTTTGAAGGATATCGATTGTATTGAGAAAATCCAACGCTATTTTACACGGCGATTATATTTAAAATGTGGTTTAAGTCGAATATCTAGTTATATTGACAAATAAATTTTTTAAATCTTCAATCTCTTGAAGAACGGAGAACACATTTTGACCTTTCATTATGCTACTCAATTATAAAAAAAATAATGATCTAGATTTTTCTGATTTTTTTAGCTGGGAAGAGTATTTGGGTAAAAATGATCATTATCATAAGCTAAAAAAACCTAAAGCTAAGAAAGATGTATTATTTTATTCTTTTTCTTTGAGAGTAGCAAGGTATTGAAATGTTTTACATGAGTGTATTGTAAAATAAAATTCATTAAAAACTTTTAAAAAAAAAGATTAAAACTTTTTTCTTTCAGTAATTTTACGAAATTTGACAGGCACATGTAAGTAGCCTCCGGGCTCTGTGTTTCCTTTCCTTTATTTATTTCCAACATAGTATTTTGTGTTTTGTTTTTTTTATTAACATTATGTATTTTACTATTGGATGTATGATCTATAAATATTTGTGCATTAAACTTTTTTGGATTTCTTCTATTTTAATGTTTATAATTTAAAATACTATATTTGTGTAGAAATATTAATAAAGGCTTTCAATTCAATTCAATTCAATAAAAACTAACATTGGCAAGCAAACTAAACAAGCTAAACAGTAATATTGGTGTAAGCTTTCGTTTGCTTTGGTTTTTTAAATGTGATTTTGTATATTTTCGGCTTGAAAATTTATTATTTTCCTTTGAAATCGCTGAGCTTAATTAAAATAAAAAGTAACAAAATATAGCTTCAGTAAATATCGATTATGTTAATTTTATAAAACTTTTTTTTACCTTCAGGGACCAAATTTAACCAGGTCCTATATAACATATTTTTAAAAATTCAATTTCCAGATCCCCTTTTGAAAAATACGTATCTAAGTTTTTAATAACTATTGTTGTGTGCTTTTATGTTTGTTTTAAGATGCAGGCAGGACTAAGATTCACATTCTAATGTACTAATTTTTGACAGAATATTTTTAAAAAAAATGATATCTGTTTATAAAAAAGAAAAAGTGTTTATATTTCGATTTCAGAAACTTACCATATAGATAAAAATTTAAATATTATTATCGATATTTTTTGTAAATAAATTTTTGTTTTTAGTTCCGTTTTCACAACCAAAAGCGGGTCTCTTTTAATGACGCCATCCACGATGGTGTGAATATTGGCGATTATTGCAAACACCAAAAAAACCTCTACTGTGACTACTTCCGTTTCCTTTCCGAAACCCAGAAGGAAAATCAGGAAAAACAATTCGTGAGTTACTTGGAAGAGACTCAGACCAACAAGCACAGCGATCCTGAACCTCTGCACACCGACACTCAGGTTCAAAATCAATATTTACTCATAAAATTTATATACTATGTTCTTACCATTAATTTCTTGTTTTTTCATAATTTTTTTTGCTAAAAAATATGGGTTAGATGTTTAAAATGTTTTGTACCAAACAATTTTAAGATTATTTTTTTCACTAAAGTGAATAATATGAAAAATAGAACAGTTTTCAAAAACACATGAAAATCGTAATTTTGTTAACAGTATATAATTTGCGAACTAATAAATTTATTCTGTTAAAACGTATGAATAATCTAATTGACTGTGGACCTTAGTTTAACCTAAAAAGTTTTAAAATCAGCTTAAACGCTTTTTAATGATATTTTTTGTATTTTAATGTGACAAAGTGTTTTTGAAAAATACCAAAAATTCTAGAAAACATATAAAGGCTTATTTTATTCCGGTGTCAAAGGATATTTTTCCCCAGAAAAAATCTACCGGTATATTTTTCCCACTTCTAAATTGTGTATAAGTTCTCAGCATTAATTTTTGGTCTTAAATTAAAATGGTGATTTTGCTACGGGAAAAAATTCATAAACTCATAAATATATTCAGATAAAACCAATGATCAACCCAAACCATTTTAAACATTAGTTTCCTTTAGCAATCCAAACAAAACCTTAAACTCAAGCTAAAATTTATAAAAAACAGAAAAAAAAACAAAAAAAAGGAAAAATAATATACCGGTTTGTAAGGGGGATAATTTTTCCGGGAGGAAATATTATACCGGTTTGTAAGCGAGATAAAAAAATTAAAATCAACTAGTTTTAAAATTTGAGGGCATCTTATTTTACAAGTGTAAATGTTGCAGCGGTACTATGTATTCCGCGCGGCTCTGAAGTCGGGTGCCGCCAGCATCCAGCACTATTGCAGCAACAGTGAGAGCCCCGTGCCGCTGAAATCAGCCAATTTTTTCGACGAATTCTGCTACACCTACCATCGCACCACACCAGAAGATCGCCAGTTCACAGAAGCTCGCTATTCCATTTGGAAGAAGATGAAGAGCCAGCAGTTAGGAGAAGCCGATTCCATCGGACTACGAACGGATTTGACTTCAAAAGCCTTGACACCAGTGAGTTAACTTATGTAACTAGTAATCACATTTAATTTCTGACAGGTATTTTAATGACAATATATAAAATTGGACTTTATGATTTTTATGAAATCTAATATAACTACGTGATATTTAATTTAATCTTTTATGTGTTATTAAAATGTTATAGGTTATTATTAATAAATCATTTTACTATATAGATCCGAAAACGTATATATTCAGCTGCCGTAAGATTGGGTGCAAGCATGATTTGGCATATTTGTCACCCGGAATTGACAGAAGAAATCACCAAACTCGTTGGACGTGCCGAATTCTGCACAGGTTTTGGTTGTTGTTTTTTGCTGTTTATTTATTGCTCTAGAAATTGCTTCTAACGTTAAAGGCTGGTTCATACTTATGTAAAAATGACCTTTGGACCAAGTCCAAAGAACGTTTTTACATACGTTTATACGCTGTATTTGTCCTTTGGACTTTGTCCAAAGGACGTTTTTACATAAGTATGAACCATCCTTAAGTTGTCCAAAAATAAAATCATTTAGAATTTTTTTCGTCTAAAAACTGTTGCAAATCCGCAGAAGAGATTTCGCGTCAGTGCTGCACTGTGTTAAAGTCCGCGTCCGGCTCCTGCTGGGCGCCAATTTTAACACTGAGAAGCGATGACGCCGAATACCGCGGAAAGAATTCCAAAGGGTTAATGGTACAACAGTTTTTTTTTAACTTTTTTGATTACTAATATTGGTTATCACTATTTTTGTTTCTTACTATATTATATAATAATTTTAGTCACATTGAAATTATATTTTAGGTTTCGGTTCAAGAAGTCAACTGGAGGAAAATCTTTACAAAAAGTTTAAAGAAGCAGTGCGAAAAGGAAACGGACCATGGAGTGAATACATCCCGGAAGAAATTTAGAGAAAAATCTAAACCTCAAAAGTTACGCACTCAACAATTACATAATATATAAATTTCCTTTAAAAGTGTTTCCAATCTTTTTACCTTCAATATTTATCAAATATTAAGGTTTTATATATATTTTTAGAACAAAGAAAAATTTACCTTGTGTTGATTTTCCTATAAATTAAATCAACAAAATATTGATGCCATGACCACACATTTTAAATTTTCGTCATCATTTTTAAGAATTTCAAAATTGCTTTTTAAAATTTTTATATTTACAAGATTTAATACTTTTCAGTTTTTTCATGTCTTATTACACGTTGTTTGATCTCTTAATTTTTGCTATTTTTCAATTTCTAAAAGCTATTAAAATTCATTAAAAAAACATAAACATAAAATGCGTATTTTTTGAGATGTTTAATGTAGGAATAGGATTATATAAGTGTATTTTGTAACATTACCATTTTTTAATCAGTTTATTGCATTAATTAACATTGTACTAACTGGTGATAGTAAAATATTTACTTAAATTTTTTTGTTTAATTACCTATTAAGTTTACAATGTAATTTTAAAAAATCCGTGGTAATTGTTGTGACATAATAACGTGATTTGTTTTTTATCTAAATATCTAAAAATTAAATAGTACAGGGTTTTTGAAACCGTAAAAGGAAAAATTTCGGCCGTCGTTAAATCTTTAAAACTTGTAGCCACAAAATGGAAGCTCATGTTTTAAGTTTAGACTTAAAAAGATTAAGTTTGAAATGTTATTTACTTAAATGTGCGGTACCGAGTCAAACTTTTTGTCTTCGATTTTGATGAATTTTGTAAAAATCTTACCCCTGCCCCCAATAGCCCACAAAATTTTTTCAGGAGATATGACCACCCAAAAATCGAGTTTTTTAGAAATTCTGTACTTAAAAGATTTTTTAAGAGTATAAAATTTTAAGTTATAAAAGTTTTATTGAAAGAAAACGGCATTTTATTTGATACCTTGATGGTTAAGATTGAACAGTATTTCTCGAGATTCTGCGTTTCCCGTACTGAATACCCGTGATTTTTTTGCATAAAATACAAAATGTGACCACAAGACTGGAGGCGAGATAAGATGATGATTTTTTTAGAGACAGAGAAAATACCCGTACCGGGATTCGAACCCGGGTCTCTTTTCCTTGATTTTCAGGCCTGTTCTTCTCAGTCCAGTGTGCTACCACTACATCACAGGGGCTGGTTGTGATTTATTTTACGGCGTCTCTTATACTCGCCAATAGTTGTGAGTCATCACTTCGGGAGGGACGTTTTACGTCAAAATAGAAGCGAAAATAACCAGGTGCTGAAAAATTTAGACTGTCAAATTTATTTAAAAATTTGGTCAATACAGGAATTGAATCCGTAACCTCCAAAGTCGACTCTGGCGTGCTATCCATTACACCATAGGCCGGAAAACGAAATGAGACAAATAATCGCCTTTTATTAACGCTTGCACTTTGAGTTTTTACGGCAGGGAACACATACCGGGTATGTGTCAGACCTTCCCCCCAAAAGAAGAGTTGCTCTCAGCCCCTCCTATTCAATCCGCACGCCTCCACCAACCCCATTAACCTTGTCTAACTAACGGAGTACCGGGGGTACACTGGTATACAAACCCAGAGGTGTTTATCGGCCACCATATATGTGACGACCCAAAATAGAAGCGAAAATAACTAGCGCTGAAAAATTTAGACAGCCAAATTTATTGAAAAATTTGGCCGATACAGGAATTGAATCCGAAACCTCCAAAGTCGACTCGGGTGTGCTATCCATTACACCACAGAGCAGACCATGAAACGAGACAAATAATCGTCTTATATTAACGCTTGCACTTTGAGTTTTTACGGAAGGGACACACACGACGTATGTGTGACAGAAGTGTAGAAATGTTGTGCAAACTTAATCAAATTACTTCCGTCGTTTGGTGTTTTAACACAAAAATCGAAGGTTTTTTGTACCTGAAACGCAGTATCTCGAGAAATACTGTACCATCTTCACAATCAACGCATCAAATTAAACTCAAAAGTAGCCGTTTTCTTTCAGTAAAACTTTTATAACTTAAAATTTTATACTCATTGAGAAATATTTTAAGTAAAAACCTTCGAAAGACGCGATTTTTGGGGGGTCATATCTTCTGAACCCATAAAAGTATTTTAGCGAAAAAAATTTTGTGGGCTATCGGTGGCAGGGGTAACGCTTTCATAAAAATCATCAAAATCGAAAACAAAAAAGTTTGACTCGGTATCGCACCTTTGAGGCAAGGCAAATATTACTCTGCGTTATCTTGTAACTAAAAATTATACATAACTACAGCATCAAATTATAAACGTTATGAAAATTACTAAATGATAAATGATATAAAGTTGCTAAAGTCTTAAATCGTAAACAACACGATCAGTTAACATTTTATACAATTATTTTTGTTTCTTCAAGAAAATTTAAAACTTCTGCACTATTAGCTTTCTTCAAAATTTGACAGTTTTTAAAAAAAATAAAATAGAGGCAACAGCTACAACATAATGATTTATTAGAGAAAGGTGGTATTTATTTAAGTAGAGTAAATGCTTATTTATCGATCTAATCAGAAAAATTACGAAGTCCATTTTTTTGTTTATTTTTGTCAATAAACAATTTATGTTTTTATGTTATTAAGCTAAAATTTAAACAAATTGGGAAAATAATATTTCCTGATCGTCTGGAATTAACAAAATAATATTCATATAATTAAAATTTCCCCATAGTTAATATAAACACGCAATAATTTGCAATACAAATAAAATCGATTACAAAACTATAAATAATTTTATTTTTTAAGACATTTTGTGAGATTCGTTGAGTAATCAAATCAGTTAGAAAAAAAGTAAGAAAATTTTTTAGGCAATATTAAATCTAACAAAACATGCTAAACAAAATTAAAATTAGTGAGAGAATAATTTGAAACATACTTGAAAAGCCGAAAAATTAAAACATATACGAAAAGATTTTTACAAGAACCGCTACACGCCAATTATTATGGTCACAAACACAACGCAACAGTACGTAACTATTATTTTACAAAATTAATGAGTTAAAAACTTGGAAAAAAAGAAATTTTGTAGTTATACCCAACTTTATTTAAAAACAAAGCTATAAATTTTAAAATTTAATTTAAAGCTATATATTATTATAATTTAACTTTAAAGTTTAAATTTCTTTAAAACGGGTTGAATAAACTATCGTTTTTATAAATCCAAATTAAAATATCAAAATAAAAGTACCGTGTGTTTGTTTGGTAGATTTATTTGTGTATGCCAACTAAAATCTTTCGTTTTCTAAGACGTTGAAATATTATCGTCGAGTTCATCTTTAACTGGAAAGTTGTTATCAAAATACAAATCAACAGATTAAATTATTTGGAGAATAAAAGAAGAGAAAACGTAATATTATTGTAAAACCAATAAATTTGTTCTATAAGGTGATTTTTGGTGGGTGGGTGGGTCGGCTATAGATATTTTATATAACCGCCTAAAACCTTGTACCATAACTGTTGCTGGTACAGGGTTTTAGTCCATGGGCCCACCCCTTAGAGGGCATTTTAGGGAAGGGTGTGAGTTTAGAAATATTAATATGAAATGTCTTTTGAAAAGCTAAAAAATTATAAACTAAAGAAACTAAAAAAAAACAGCAAAACAATATTTATATAAAATTATTTTTTTAATAAT